>JABASM010000104.1:0-34964 GCA_019776545.1 Brachystomella parvula
GGGAAGGAGAAGAGGAGTGAGACTGAGCGCCGTACAAAAGAAAGAGGAAAGAACGGGCGACACGAGTTTGGGTGGGTGGCCGCTATCGCGACCTTAATCAATCATACGGTAGACTGCTACAGTAAGTTAGGGGCAGTTGTGACACGTTTCTGAAAAATGTCCTGTAAAAAGAAAAAAAACTATGACTATTTTTTTGCTTCTAGACTATACCAGAAACGGTATAGTCTACCGTTTCTAACGGTAGAACAAATTTAACTTTGTTAAATTTGTTAAATATAGCCTGATCTCCTCCGCTGAAGGATTGACGAGATTTATTATTATTCTCTGAATGTAAACATTCATTGGGATTCCATTCATTTCATAAAGCTCTTATGCTCTGTGGGGGTGTGATTATTTCAGAGAACAGAAGGTGAAGGGAAGTTTCTAATAATTGTTTACGGTGACAGGCTCTTGGCTGAATAATTGTGGAAGAGGACGGTAACTTACTAGGCTAACAGGAAGAGGATCCTCTGTCATGGCCCTTGGAAATGGAGGTGAGTTTTTTTTAATTACTAATTTACAACCCAAAAAGGACAGCGGATTAGCCGTAGCCGTTTGCATTGCATATCGTTTCTGTTAAAACAGAATTGCTGAACCTGTGCTTGTCATATATTCTCCATTGCCTTTTGACATGGCCCATGCCTTGTACGAACACGAATTGCATTGCGAAACACGGTTTCTGTCAAAGTGGGCGGTTCCTCTACGCATATTCTATATGAGCAGCTAATCCAATTATTAGATAATCATATCGATTCCGTTCCGGTTTCCCTAACCTTCTTTTCTGTTTCAGGTGGAAGTACTGCACAGTCTTCATCTGCTAAATACCGAAAAGACGAAGGGATATGCTCGAAGAGTCTCCTGCGGAACTATCTTTACATTTTCAACTTCTTCTTCCTGGTAATTATGCGTTGAATATTTTCAATCATTAAACTATTGATACTAAATTGTTGGTTTACTCTACTTGTTCAGATTGGAGGTGGTGTTGTATTGGCAGTCGGGATATGGAGTATCTTAACAGAACACAGTTTTATAGCATTGCTCTCAGGTGTGAGCTACCCACTGACGAGTTATTTGCTAGTGGCAGCAGGAATCCTGGTCATTGTAGCCACATTTATTGGTATGCAGTAGTAGTAAATCATGGTAATTATGAAGCTGAGAGTGAATGAGAACTGATTATTTACTTTGTTTCTTTCTAACAGGATGCGTGGGAATTTGTCGGAAGGATCGATGTTTCTTACTTATTTACATCCTGATGCTCCTTCTTGTATTCTTACTGGAAGCAAAAGCAGGAATATTAGCCTTCGTCTACAGGGAACAAGCATACAATGATTTGCGGATTGAATTGAACGGCACCTTTTCAAAGAGTTATGGATTTGATGATGTAAAGACCTCTGCCATTGATAACCTGCACCAAGAGGTACATTAATCGCTTTACTAAAAACAAAGCCCGGACTCACTATTAGGCAATCCATATGGACTTTGTTTTAATAGTTTCGATGCTGTGGAGCCTTATCTCACCGTGACTGGCAGGGTAGTAACTGGAAAGCTATGGGGATTTCAGGGTTGAACAAAGTCCCAGATTCCTGCTGTATTACGGTGACTCGTGCCTGTGGAGTGCGTGAGCATCCGAGCAGGATTTTCGCATCGGTAATTAATTCTTTAAATAAAAACATATGCAACGAACTCCGTTAAAAATTGATGTTGTTCTCAGGGATGTTTGGACAAGCTGGAGCTGCTCGTTAAAGATCAGCTGGGGTATTTGGCAATTGCTGGACTTGGGCTCTGTATTTTACAAGTGTTTGGGATAATATTTTCAACGTGTCTCTATGTGAAGTTGAAAGAGCCGGATATTTCGGATATGTAACAAATGGGCAGGTACTAGCGTAAATGCATCTCTGCATCATTCACGACTTCGGAATAATTTTTAAAACAAAGTGCTTTTTAAATGACTTTTAAAGTGTTCAACTACAACGTAACAGGTAGAGGGGTTGGCCATTTTTTTTTCTACCAATGACTGAACTAATAACTTATTTACAGGCTTGTATAGAATAGATCCATAGTAAAACTTTTTAGAATCCAAATAGACTTTCCAGGCAGCTTAGTTAACTGGTGTGTGCCAATTGAAGTGCAATTAAGTTTTTATTTACAGAAACTACGTGCGTCTTTTTAAAAATCAATTTGAGAATTATGTTAACCTAGTTCGCTGCTTTAAGTTTTGCGGAATAAAAGCGGTAGCAGAACCTGAAGACAAGTATTAAACTTTCATGTTTCATTCAAACACTTAAGCTCCGCAGATATCCAGCAGTTCACGACGTGAATAATATATAACCACGAGGATAAGACGAAAGAATTGGAGTATAAGATTAAGATTTGAACCTAATTTGTTAGTATATTAAAATCATACAGTAGTAAAAATAGGGCACAACGAGCTGATTGCACTCAGCCCAAAAATAATGTGGGAAGAAGCGAAGTGGGACTCAGCCCAAAAGTAATGTGGGAAGTAGCTTTCCACCGTCCCAAAGCGGTATAAGGTAACGGTTACTGATGTGTTAAAACCCTAGCACCCCATTAGTATGTGAAAAACTATGCGGATTTCGATTTGAGAACAGGAAACAAAGGGGTGAAAGGAGGAATTTTTACAAGTCGTCATCATCATCTGGCAATGATTGGGGTTGAGATTTTTGAGCCTGTAAAAAGTCAAGCTTCTTTGATGACTACTACTCTTGATAGAAAATTGATTATGGTACAGCTTACCTTGAGCTCAGAAAGAATCCCTGTATCCAATTGAATTTCTGGTGGGGCCAAGCCAGAGGCTGTCAAAACTTCCAAACTGGGATCTCCAAGAAGTTTTCGTGCTAACCAAAGGAATGGCTCATCAATGTTGATTTTCGCCTTCACAGACATTTCACAGTAGCTAATATTGCTCTTTTTCCGAAGGAAGCTCTCTATTTGTTTCCGTTTCAGCTTTCGATCCTTCACGTCCAACTTGTTACCGCAAAGAACAACTGGCACATCTCGGCAAACTCTCTGCAAATCACGGTTCCATGTAGGAACGCTTGTGTAGGACAACCTGCTTGTCAGGTCGATCATGATGATACTGCATTGGCTCTAGAAAAGAACGGCAAACTTCATTCATTACTGGTTCGGATCAGGAATCGGATGCTAAGGGGTCTTACATCCTTGAAATACTCGTCACGAAGATGACAAACCTTAAGGACACGAGGGTGATTCTCCTCTTCCTGGTCGCTAAAAGTTTCATCCGCATCGAGATTCCTCTGCCCGGCAGTATCCCAAACATTGAAGCGAATTCGGCCTCGAGTAGTGTTGATAATGACAGGGTGTATCTCTACGCCAATAGTTGCCACATACCTCGCTTCAAACTTTCCAGTTACGTGGTGCCTGATGAATGAAGTCTTTCCCGTCCCACCGTCTCCTACCATGACCAATTTGAAGGTGGGTATTTCCTGCTCGACGTTGGACATTGATTTCCTCCTTTCCTTCAGGAGTAAACCAGTAAGTACCGCTGTGAACAAGCGATTTTAGGATTTGATTAGTTGTCTATTGGGCAGGCTTCGGTCAAAAACACAAAGTTATCGATCGATCACTCGAAAAATGGCGAACGAAGTTCTTCGTTCGTATTTTTTGAGAAAATCAACTTTACTTCCTATGCGGTAGCGGTCTACCCCACTAAGCAGTTCCTAAGCATGTAAACTTCTTTTCCTTTTTGATCATGACTCACCTGACTGATGGATGTTCTTCAATGAAATCAGAGTCTCAGTCAGAAGAGAGGAAAATGTCAAGCCTCAAGTCGAAGTTCCTTTCCTCGTCGGTCCGTAAGTTCGGCCCCGTAGTCTATAATCTGTAAGCAAGGATCTGTAATTACTAATTCAGCACTTAGAAAAAAGCTAATAGAACTTAACTTTGTCGAATCCGAGGATTCGACAACCATTTTTCGAGTGACTTACCCTTACCGATTGCAGACTCACTCCGGGAGCGGAGAAAGGACAGACACAGACTAGACTACGGACGACGGGCGGGCTTTCTTCGACGCTTTGCATTTTTTTCTCTGCATTTTTTCTCTGACGGCTGCCATTTAGACACATGCCATGATTTCTAATATTCTAGTTTTTGATGAAAAGCTGAGCTTTTGATACACAAAATGTTAAATTTATGCTTGAAAGGACAAACATTACGTATAAAAGCGTAAACCAGATATCTTGCTATGCCTTGTGGTTGATGCTAATTTTTGCTTGACCGGGGCATGGCACGCAGTGGAACTGTTATATTCAAGTGATTATTTATTTTACGACAATTTTTACTTGTCTGCTACTCTCGTTTCCAAATTATTCGAAGATTTACGCAAATGCTTTTGGGGAATGGGACAGGAGGGACACGCACAACGCATCATCTTCACTCTCACCCTCTTCGCTTTCCACTTTTGCCTTTTCATTAATTAAAATTCCGGAGTGTGGAAGAAAGAAAAAATGATAAACCATGCATAATCAATCAAGCTCAAGTAGTGTCGATTTGAATATAAGCAGTCGAGCGTAA
Source organism: Brachystomella parvula (assembly GCA_019776545.1). Taxonomy (NCBI): domain Eukaryota; kingdom Metazoa; phylum Arthropoda; class Collembola; order Poduromorpha; family Brachystomellidae; genus Brachystomella; species Brachystomella parvula. The sequence goes on from JABASM010000104.1 coordinate 4,591, forward strand.
TTACTATTATTACCCCATACCCCAGACTTATTACAATACAGGGGTCTGAGGAACGACGAAAGGCGCTAGAACCAGAATATGTTTAATTAACACTGCGCGTTCACAATTTTTTTTTCTCAAATAAATTGAAGCCGAATACACAAAATACGTGCGACTCGGATAAAAGAGACCCCAAGGGACCGACAAAAGTGGTCTCTTATACGCCAAGTCTCTTACAAGAAGCATTATCCTTACCGGTCCGGCCCCTCAAGTGACCGGGCCTAGCCGGACCTAGCAGTCTCTTTTAGCCGAGAGTCTACTGTACCCGTGGCTCTTATATCCGAGTTCCACATAGGAAAAGAAGCATGAGTCACGGCTCCTCAGTTGGTTGTTCATTCCAGTTTAGACGCACAGTGCGAGGTTGCACAGGTCTAGATTTGAACGGAGATAAAAATAATTATTCAAGCTTCCTCATTTCGTTCACTGGCGCTGCTTTATTTCGCTTCTTTCCTTCTGACAGTCTGAAACTCCTCGAGAAAAAGAGCCGATTAATTTCAAGATTCGAAAAGTTGAGCTCGGATGGAATCGTTCGTTCCCAACGTTCTTGAATAAAGGCCAGTGAAAAGCTGTACGTTTTTATTAGATAAGCTCCTTGGATCCTTTGATGGTTCCAGTTTTCGTCATTTGCCTGTTTGGCCTTGATTCGGGAAAGGTACCCGAACAAAATGCTCAGATCATTTACAGCGTGTCCAAACAATTTCGATACCGGGTCCAAAGTCCAACTTTTTTAAAATTAAAAAAAAATTATATCCCGAAAATTTTGTGAAAGGCTTTAGTTCGAATAATTTAGCTTCAGCCTTAGTGCATCCATTGTTGATGTTGCTCTGCAAAAAAGCAAATCAGAAATATCCGTTTTTTAATTTTAAAAAAGTTGGACTTTGGACCCGGTACTTTCACTGCGGCCAAGTGACGTCAAAAACTCCATTTTGATCAAATGGAAGTTTGTGACGTCACTTGGCCGCCACGGGGTGGAGTGAAAGCAAATGATCGGGTCTGTGTGAAGTGGAAACACCTGGTTTTACTCAAATCGAAATCATCTTCGTTGTACCTGGTATTTTTCAAAGTTATCTTGGTGCGAGCCCAGCTTTTTCTCGTCTCGTGAAACTGCGCCCGTCGTGGTGGATAGGATAGCTTGTTTGAGCGTGTGCCAGACTGTACTTCTTCCGTTCGGTTCTTCCATTTCATTTTGCTTTTCGTTGAGCAAACTTACTTTTCGCTTACTTTCAGTCTCGCTTTTTGTCCTCCGCTTAATTCGTAACATTCTTTTAACTGAGCTAGTTGTCTAGCCTTGAAGTCGATAGTTTAGCATAGTTCAGCCTGTTAACAGTTATCCAGCAACAACAGCTCGGACACGGAGTTAGATATTGAATCCCGGTGGCGGATCGCAGTCAGTCGCCATGTCGTCCACGTCCAGCAGAAGAAAGACCAGAAGTGAAAGCCAGCGTTTGATGGGGTCGTCAGCGCTCTTGCCTGTTATGCAGAGACGGGAGGAGCTACCGTCTATGTCACTCAAGCGGCAGCCATACCGTGAAGTAGCAGGATCCACAGACAGCCGAATCTCATTTCACTGTACAGTTTCAAAGAAGCCGAAGCCGGACTTATGTTTAGAAGATTTAGACGACCTGAGACCATCTTCCGCTCGCAGTGCATCTGTAGAATCATGTAAGGCTTCTACATCTAAATATAACCGCTATTAAATTAATCCTCTCCTTTTAGACGGGAGTGCTATGGACTCAATATCTTCTCGCTGTAGCAATACTAGTTCTCAGAGCTATCGAAGCGTGACACCCCTTGAACCTCACGAGACTCTTCAGTTTTATCAAAGCAAGATGCAAGTAAGTCAAGCGTTTAATTACGAGGAAAAAAGCTAAAACGAATGAAATTTTCATGCTAAAAGTACTGTTAAAGTGGCCAGGTCAGTCAAGAGAAACCGCCCTCTCATTTGAGCATAACTCAGCCTCAATTGAGGATGTTTTATCCAGCTCAATGTCAATTAAGTATGAAGTGGTTGGTATGCATTACATGGCAAGACAGCTTCTCTCTCCAAGCACGTTGGCGTGGGAGAGAGAAGCTCTCTTGCCATGTAGCTAACACACTTCGGTTGAAAGTAACTACCTTGGAGCCACTAAAACATTTCTACTAAGTAAACCGAACAATGTAATAATGCTCAATGTCATTGCCCGGAGGACAAATATTTTAGTGGCTCGTTACCCCGACCAACACTCCATTACTGAACTGACAGTTGACGGGATGACCATGAAATCGTTACCTAAGATAGGTGATGAAATAGTGACCTAAGGAATTAAAATGGATGATACTGCACTTTTAACTGAGCGTAGCTGTAGAGAAAAGTGCAATATCGTCCATTTTAATTCCTTAGGTCACTATTTCATCACCTATCTTAGGTAACGATTTCAGGGTCATCTCCTCAACTGACTGAGGATTAAGGACGCGCGAAAGGTTTTGTTGCTATGAGGTCAATGACCTGTCAACGAGCTCTGCGCGCAACTTTCTCTCAAAATGAAGACAGGTTATGAAGTTTTGATAGGGCAAAAATTCTGATCCGTGACAAATAACCATAAAAAATGACCTAAGAAAGGTACTGAGCACTGTAACGCTTCGAATTTTAGCTCAGGTAGGATCTACTTGTTTTTGAATCTGAAAATTAAAATGGCCGAGATTTCTGTCCAGCGGAGCACAACTTTCTGAAATTCAGCAAATCTCAATCTAAAACCAGTACATCTTTCGGTACACTTTCTGTGACATCCACTAGTCTTTAAACCTTGGGAAAAGTGTCTAATAAAAGGTACGCTTGTTCTTAACAGATCTATAGAATCAGAACTGTGATTACTGGTGTCATTTCCGTGCTGCTAACTAAAACGTGAATTTTGTCGAAAAAACACAGGGTTTGGGAAAGTGACCCGTGAACAAACTATTCTATAGAACTACAAACGTTCGCTTTTTCTTTAATTTGACGTGCCAACGAAGTCTCTGCGACCTTCCCTTCGTCCAAAAAGTTTACCGAAAGTTCACGATTTTCCCATGCTGTTTCCATGGAAAGAAAACCTTTCGCGCGTCCTGAAAGCATCCTCGAGGCTGAGTTTATGCTCAAATGAGGGCGGTTTCTCTTGACTGCAGGTGAAGTCCGCTATGAAATATGCATGGAGGGAAACAGTGATAATTTTCTTTCTTACTAAATTTCTTAATGTAATTCACTCGATGAAATGAAGCGAAATAACTACCTATTCTGGAATCGCATCCCGCATGCCCCAGGCATTCTTCTGCTATTTACAGAAAAATGCTGGCTGGCCATGGCATACAGATATGGAATCTTAAAACCTAAGGGTAGGAAGGAGGAAGTGGGAAAAGAATTTTACTGTGAACCATTATTTTGAAGCCATATAAACGAAACTTACTGGACGCACAGTTGAGGGAAACCATTATTTCTCATTTTCAGGGACAAAATAAGAATCCTCGCTCAGGAATAATCACGGAGCTACGCCTTTTTAATTTTATGTGTCATGAGAGCTTTGAAAAGGTATGGCACAGAAATCTTAATTTCATTTACGGTGAAAACGGCTCGGGGAAGTCAGCCATACTTTGCGGGATTGTTGTTGGACTTGGAGGACGGGCAACAACGACATCACGGACAAAGTCCATCAAAGGTGAAACTGAGAAATGAAATTGCCAAGACAGCAATACTTATTATAGATATTACGATTCGCAGAGCTCGTGAAGACAGGGAAGGAGCATGCAAAAATTGAAATCACGCTTGCAAATCATGGTAGCCTTCCACTGGACAAATATGGCAATCAAATAATCGTTCAGCGCATTATAGATCAGAAAGGCGTCTCTGCCTTCAAGATTCAAGACGGGATCAGCAACAAATTCCGAATCCTGAAGCGCGTAGAACTGGAGACCATACTTGCTACGTTAGGAATTTTGATTGACAATCCTGTTGCCGTGCTCAATCAAGAAACGGCTCGTAGCTTTCTCAAGACGAAAGATCCGAAAGATAAGTAAGTTGTGCTTAATTTTTTATTTGTGTTCTTTTATGCGATTCCTGTACTCTTACTCTTAACCTTTCTTTTTCAGGTACAAGTTTTTTTTCGAAGGATCCTCGCTCGGACAGGCAAGCCGGTCATTGGATGAAGCTGAAGCAAATGTAGCGGATATTGCCGGGAATTTGGAAAAAGCGGAAAAGGTAAGATATAGCCGCTTCATTTCATTCCATTACTAACAGAGTCTTTATCTGCACACACTTCTCGTATTAGCTGGTTACCGAACAACGAGAGGAGAAGGAAAAGTACAAGGCACTAAAAAAGAAACTGGATGAAGCCGAACAAATAGAACAGAAAATAGTGGAGTTGGAGCAGGAGTACATATGGTCCTTGGTCAGCCTTGAAGAAGCAAAACGAGATGAATTAAAAAAAGAGTTCGAAATTGAAAAACAGAATCTGGATGTCCTGAACAAAAATCAGCGCAGCCTTGCTGCAGCAAAAGAAGACCTGCAGGGGGGAGCCGGGTGAGTTCAACGAAAACCACCTTGTGTGGTAGTGTAAGGTCGCAATAATTTTTTAACCTCGAAAAGATAAATCGCGCATTCTGAATATCTTGAGCAAATGACTGAGTTGTTGGAAAATTAGCAGGTTGATTTTTGAAGGCTTTTTTCAAACTCTAATTCTCTCTCTGTCTCTCTTTTTTTTTTTTTGTTGTCTATTATTGTTATTTTTTGCTGCAGGAAGCGACCTGATGATTTTGAGAAGTTAAAGGCGGAGCTTCGGGAATTTGGAAGACGGGAGATTGACATGCAGCGAGGAATAGGAAGTCTCAGAAAAAAAAAGAATGAGTTGCTTGGGAAAAGCCGGCAAAACGAGTCACAAATTAACTACTTGAAATCCACGATAGGAAAACTTGAGGAAAAGGCCAATGAGCTTTCAGCAAGTGGTGAAAGTGAAGAGAAGCGAGCCCGCTTGGAGTACGATCAAAAGATGGCGTCCCTCCAAGAAAAGAAAAACCAGCGTCAGAAGCAACTGCAGTCTCTTTTAACAGACAAGGAAAAATTCCAGGGTGACATCAGTGCCTGCCTTCGTACTCAGCTAAAAGATCTTCAGCAGAAGGAAAATGATATAACTCAACAGCTTGGTAACCCATTGAATTCCGTGCTAAGTAAAATTATCTTAAGCTTTTTACTCTATATATTTTCAGGGCAGCTAAGGAAAGAGAGAAGCAGTTTCAACTCTGTCGAACTCAAATATCATGCCTACGGTCGAGACATGGAGGTCTTGATGGGGAAGATCCAAGCAAACAAACACCGTTTCAGGGTCCAACCACGAGGTCCGCTAGGAACTTGCTTTACTGTGAAGGTAATTGAGTTTTTCTTGGAAAATGTCTGTGTAACGTAACACTGAAAATTTGAAATCTGTTTCGCTTTCAGGACGAAAAATGGGTCAGACTCATTGAACTCATTTTGAACAGCCATCTCTGCAACTTTGTTGTGGAAAACCAAGAGGATCAACGCGTTCTGAATGAGCTGATCAAGCAATCTTTCAATAAGCAGGGCTCGCCTTCAGTTGTATTCAATAAGGCTGCCTTCTCTTCTGTATGTCTTGATTTAAACCCAACGAAATGGAATTTTACTGCGACTTTTCTGTCTAGGGTAACTTTGATGTTTCTCGTGCCTCGGCTAGTACTGGGACTCATCCAACTATTTTGGACATGCTTGATATTGCAAACGAGGATACTGTCGTTCGGAACGTTCTAATTGACTCAGCATCGGTGGAGCGGATTCTTTTGTTCGAGTCAAACAAAATTGCTTGTGAACTACTTAAGGAGCGCGCACACCAGGAGTAAGTGTTGCCTTATTACCACCGACCCTAATGAATCCTCAGTTCACAAAAAAGGTTCAATTTCCCAATTTTATTTAGATTCCCTCACAATTGCTCATGTGCGTACACTCTCGACTTCTTCAAAGTCACTCCTGATCCTAAGTACCGATTGGAAACGAAAAACCCGCGACATCCAAACAAGTATCTAAAATGCAGTTCTGCAGCTCAAATTCGGTAAGCGCATAGCGTAGAAATCCTAGCTTAGGCAGTTTGCCTGCCTCTTAAACAAATTTTTCTGAACGATAGCAATTTGGATAAGAAAATTGATGAGGCTGAAGCAGAGCTTCTGGAAACCAAGGAGACCCTTCAAGCCAAGCGAAGCGAGGAAGCGGGGCTTGAGCGTGAATTGAAATCCAAGGAAGATGCCATTAGACTTGTTAAACGGAAGGTTATGGAGACAGAGGCTAATATCCTCGAACTGTCTGGAACGGTTCTCCACTCTTCTGATGTTTCAAGCTATGTGAGTTAGGTTTTACTCGCTAAAGTTTGTTCTTACGTTTACCAACAACCTAATGTTAGATGGATGAACTGAGCGAAAGGAAGAAAGATTTGGAAACAGCCGAGGCTCATGGCCAGAGCATGCAGTCAGAGATTGAAGAAATAGAATCAAGGATTGAGGGATTGAATCAAGAGAAAGTAGAAATATCTGCGAAGATACCGCAGATTCGGACCCAGCTTGATGAGATACAAGATGTAATCGAAACCTGGGAAACGAGAACGGAAAAAATCGAAGATGTAACTCCATACTTTTTTGTCTTGAATCTTTGTGCCTTAATTATTACTTGTCTGCGTTTAGAAAGCTCGTGCACTAAAGCCAAAAATAGCGGTAGCTAGTGAGAGGTGTGACATCCTCGAAATCAAGCTTGGGGATATGGAGGATATTATTGAAGAGAAAATTGCACAAGCTGAGCTCGTGTGTCCGAGAATCGTTACAGAGAGGTAAGATAGTAAGGCAAAAGCTCTAACCTCAGTACGAACTACAATAGTATTCTGAGATGATTTCTTGAAAATAATCGTAGGACCCCTGCGTCACTCCAAGAAGATGTGGAATGCTATCAACGTCTAGCTGACCAGGCGAAATCGCTTGTTGGAAATCGTGAAGACCTCGAAGCAAGGTTGAAGGCGGCTAGAGAGGATTATGCTCACATGTACAGGACTACTTACTGCTTCAAAATGCTCTTTCAGGTAATTTTTGCTCGAGGAAGTTTGTTTGACATAGTTGCAATATTCAGAATATGAATTTATGGCTAGCCTAAGTTAATATACGTTTATTTATCTTTTTTTGTTTTTGTTTTTGGAGATGCTGAAACGCTATCTGAATAAGTGCAACGTCCGTTACAATTCATGGCGTGCTCTTGCTGGCAGTGTTCTCACTGGTTCTTTCCAAGCCCTCATATCGGCTCGTGGATATGCGGTAGTTGTTTTTAATGAAAGAACTCAGTGATTTTTCTTAACATACTTTCATTGTTCCTAGGGGCGCCTAATGGTGGACCATGACAAACGGGAGCTTTACTATTTTGTATGCCCTGATAAAGATGCTGATCAGAAAGTAAAACAGGCTCTCGCTACCAACGACAACAAAGTCATAAAGTAAGAAATCAAGATGGAGTTTTAGTTAAACCGAGTAATAATTTGTGTCTGCCGTGGATTTCAGGGATTGCCTTTCTGAGTATGCCTTGGGTTTGTCTGGGGGTGAGCGGTCCTTTGCAACGATTTGCTATGTTATTTCTATGTGGCAAATCATGGAATGTCCATTTTTCATGTTGGATGAGTTCGATGTCTTCATGGATCCGTTCAATAGGAAGGCGAGTCAAGCCGCGCTGATTGCGCATGCCAGACGATTCCCTGGAAATCAATTCTTTCTTTTTACGCCTTTGAATTTCTCCGGTACAGAACGGTTCGGGGATGAAACTATGATAACGAGGTGAGCTGCTTTTTTTTATAGGTGGATAGTTATAAGAATTAGGGACTTTGCGATTGAAGGCTTTTTTAAATCGGCCTCAGAATTTGGCTCAAGAGGCCATAGCGGTTTTTGTTAAAATTGATGCATTTTACCTAAAAACCCTATGGCCTCTCGAGCCAAATTCGTATGCCGATTTAAAAAAGCCTTCAATCGCAAAGTCCCTATTATTTAATTCTTTTTTTTTCAGATTGTTTCCGCCTCAGCGAGAACCCGAAGACGCAGCGCTTGACTGTAGAGGAGACAGCGCAACAGAGGACGAAGGTGAACCAACTACCAAGCGCACAAGAGTTCAGGCAGATTAATTAGGCTGGTTTATGGAAGTGATTGTGAATGCCATTGTTCTACAATTCTCTACCTTTACTGATCTTACTGGTCTTATACTTGTTGCGAATATTCAGAAACAATTCCTCTTTAATTTTGATGAAAGGAGGGTGAATATGTTTTATTATGGAATACAGTGAAAGTTTGAGGTAGGAAAATGGATTTGTTTTTAAATATTTTTCTTTCGGCACTCCACTCATATTGGGCCCGCCACATAGGATTTATTGAAAATGGGTTTTTTGCATTTCTAAGTACCTTTAATAGTACAGAACTTTTGTGCAAAATTTCCATTTTTTTTGGCCTACGGGAAACCATTATAATCCGGACTTGAAAAATAAAACTAGCCCAGGCGGGCATTGGGAGAACTTCGAAGAACGTGATTCGCCACGATCCGTCTCCGAATAGGAAAATAAACCCATAGGATTAAAGACTATACATAGTAGTGTGTTGTGTGTTGCAGGAAGCTGCAACCATCAACATAAAAGGGATTGGGAGCTCTGAATCCGCTGTAGATCCAGTGAGCCACCGGATTTAAATGGCAGTCAAATTTTGCACAAAAGTCCTGTACTATTAAAGGTACTTAAAAATGCTAAAAACCCATTTTCCATGATTCCTATTTTTGAAGGGCACGGCCGTGCCATAGTGCGCCAGTGGCTTATCGGCTTACGAAATGCTAAGGGGGTTCCTGCTTAACGAACAGTTCAAAAAAGTCTTGAAGTATGGATGTCGAATATTCCAAAACATGGAGATGCAAACATGCATGATGCTCATTTTTATAGCAATTAGGTTGTCTGAGCAGCAATAATTATTAGTTCTCAATTCTCATTGTTGAACTCGGCAACATTATGACTTTTTGAAAGTCTGCAAGAAACGTTTTCAGTGGAATTTGGCGTTCTTGACTTATTTCTCAGACTTCTTTTTGCACACTGCAAAAATGGACTGCATTTGCTTTCAAAACAATGGACCGATGATGACACCGGAACCCCATATGATACCGGGCTATGGTGGACATGTCCCTCAATATAAATTCAGGTTTGGTCATCCCTTTGGAATGCAAACCAACCGACTCTTCCTTGACCCTTCAGTGAGTATGGGTCCTGTTACTGTACTTCAGGATATTTGCCCAAAGGATTGCGGTCGTACCAAGGTATTTCCCTATCTTTTTTCAAATAAAGCATAGCCTTACTGCCGTAAATTCTGAACTGATCGCCATAGAGTGGATTTCTCCAATACGACACAGGCTGTGGAGGCGGTGGAAGCAGTTGCATTGATCCCTACGCCTGTCCTTGCAACAAGCCTCAGCCGTTCGCTGGTCCGTGCAACCCTGGGTTTGATCGAAAGGCTCCAAGATTTCAGACAATTTTGAACCATTCCTACACACCAACCTGCATGCTCTGTGCTACAAAGACTTACGAACAAGACCTTTGGAGAGAAACACAATTCATTAGAGTAATCAAGCTCACTATACTCTGGAAATTAATGTTACTAACTTTTGAAACTATGTTTTTGCTTAGGAGAAGGAAGCAATGGATGGTTGGCGATTTTGCTATAAGACCAAACCTTACGATCGCCCTGAACGACTGAAGCCTTGGGATGGGGATCATGCTGAGTTTCGTCGAACTCAGACCACCCTCCTTCCTCCATTAATGAAAGATGATCTTGACATTTATCTCCGTGGCACTCCCTGTGACCCTGCCGCTGCTTCATGTGCCTCATGCTAAATTCTATTGAACTCAAAGAAAAATAATCAGGTTTTCTGGAAGACTAAGTCTGATTCTCATTGTACGAAGAAAATAAGCTTGAGTCCCGAAAAGTGACGAGCTTCCTCTACGTTTGTGCTGTTTCTTACCTAGAAGAATGAAAATAGAAATTCTAAGAATATAAGTTGCCTGGTTTTTTATTTATTTTCAGCTTGGAAAAATCCTAAAAGAATTTACATAAGATTCATTTAAGATTTTTACATTTTCGTAACAGGCACCAGGGTTCGCCCAAATGGTTTTCTTCTTTAAGTTTATTTACTCATCTTCTCGCGAAGTTCCTGAGTGTGATCATCAGCTCCATCCTTCATGTTCTCTATCTTTTCTTCAATTCCTTCCTTCATGTTCTGTGCTTTGTTTTTGAGCTCTTCCTTCATGTTACGTGTTTTATCGGCCATATTCCCCATCATGTCTTGGGCTTCTTTGTTAGCTTCCGACGTTTTGGCACCAACAGTTTCCTTGATCTTCTCCACTGCTTCGCTTGCCTTCTCTTTCACTTCCTCATATTTTTCCTTGACATAGTCCCCAGCGTTCTTGGTGGAGTACAACAATGACCCCCCGCCGGAAGCTGGAACTCGACGAACTGCAAGAAAGAAAGAGAAAAGAATTCATTAACCACAGTCACTCCAGAACTCTAAAAACAGTATCCTAAGCTAAAGCTTCTCTTCGACTCCGTGCATATTTTTATTAGTAGTCTATCTTCGCTTTTCACTCATCCATGCTACTACAACACTGCGCAATGAAAAGATTATAAATGTCCAGCCGAATTTTTTTTTTCCATCTACTCCAGAATTATCCTGGTTCTAGTTCAAGACTAAGGCGGTGATGATGGCTAAGTTCTGCAGAAGCTCATGCTGTGCCGGTTTACGGTTAGGTTTTTATACGGATGTCGTAGCCGGTGCGACCGCATCAGCGCGTTCCTAACCGGTACGCAAACGACGGACAACATGTTAAAATTGTTAGGTTTTTATACATGTGTCGTAACCTGTAAGAACTGCACCGGCGCATTCGTGATCGGAACTCAAACGACGGACAACATGTTGAAATTGTTAAGTTTTTATACGGATGTCGCAACCGATGGGACCGCATCAGCGCGTTCGCGGCCGTACTCAAACGGCGGACACCATGTTGAAATTGTTAGGTGTTGTAATTCTAATCCGGTGTAATAAGATACCAAGTCGGGCCCGTTGAATTTTATGCTTGCATAGGTTTTTAAGCTTAACGTGGAAGAATCTTTTGGCAGTTGGCGTTGGCCAGAAGGGTTAAGGAAGAACTTGGCCATGTCGCTCAGCGGTGATAGCATATGGACGCATTGTTTCAAAAATCTTTGATACACAGAAAGGCAGCCTTCTCTAACGGTTGCAGGTAGTGCTCGACGTGATATTGCCCTGTGGCACCTTAAATATACCAAATATCCGCAGGTTCGCTTGAAAGTTTGCTTTGCCTTTGCGTACCTCAAAAATCTGAGAAACCATAAGTTCTGAGCGAGGAAGCCAACCGAATTTACAATTCCTTAGCTAGCTAACGAGCTGACTTACCTGTACTAGCCAGCGGCGTAGACAGAAGACTCATTTGTCTCCAACACTGCATTTTTCTTCCAATAGTTTGCGAACCCACGGGAATTAGTCAAATTAACTGAAAACAGAAAGAAAGTTGACAAAATGAATAAACTGACAGATCAGCCAATAATGCGGGTTTTCAGCTCGGCTAGCAGCAGCTGCAGCTGCAACCTTACCTGTGATGACTCTAAAACTTGAAAATCTTTTCTTTTGTTTCGACACAATGCATATTATATACTTTCAACGGGCTTCAACGATGGACTGTGAATGAATGGCTGAGAAAATAGTATAAACGGGATGAAAGCAAGTAAACAGAACTGCGCATGTGCGACGACGACGACGCGACGTAAACTTTTTTTGTTGCCTTGAATAAAAAAAAATCAAAAGTAAAAAAAAATGCACCTGAAAATCCTAAAATGCAGATTACTTATGCAGCAGTAGTAGTGTGTAAAGTGATCAGCTTATCACCCTGTAAATTATTCTTCTTCACAAATCCATCAACGGAATGAGCTGCTTTCATCAGCGCTCAATAATTAAATTCCTAAGAAACTCAAAAAATGCGGTTTAAAATTCTGAAATCAGGATTTTACTTCTACCATTAATTTCAGAAATCATCATTGTAATGGAAAGAGTTTCAATCTAGCCATCTTTTTTTGTTTGGAATTTCTAAATTCAACTGGTTAGAGTTGTTCGAAGCTAGTACTTTTAACAGTATATTTGAACCAGAGTTTTAAAAAATTAGGAACATCAAGTTCTCCAATCAATTTTTCAGAGTTTGAGAAAGATAAAGGGTTGATTGTTAACTTTAGCCTTTCTCCGTGTACGGTGCACAACTTTGGGGCCTTGGATTTTGAAACTGCTCAGTAGAAGGAGCGGAATATGCAGTCTCACCGAGTCCAAAGAGATGTCCAGAGTACCTTCCTTGATCAATTCTACCTCTAAAGTAAGCTTGCTTCACAGCGAAGAAAGTCTGTCCAGTTACTAATGAGTCACTTCCAGCTTGGTGTTGCGTCCCGAGTCTCTTAATGTTAAAACTATTTGCGACTTCCTGGAGCCCACCCCTCAGATTACAACTTCTCATTAGGTACTTGATATCATAAATCACAGGGAAGAAGAGTTTGATGAGTTCATTGAATTCAACCTCGTCATTCGGTAAGTCTTGGCCTCTGAGGAGTCTGAGAAGGTAAGCGAAGTCGTAGCTACCATGAAACGTAATCCAGGTGATAGACTCATCAAGAATACAACCAGAGGTGTAGAGATACTCTGCGAAGACCACTGGATCAATTCCCTCCGTTGCGTGCTTCCTGAATTGTATTCCTGAGCTCTGCAAGAGCTTGATACTATCCCTTGAGTACATGTCATTGGCAAGGCTGAACTTGAAGTTGAACTGCCACGTGTTGATCCCTGGCGGAGTGTTTCCCATCTCGTCCAAGAACGTGAGGCCGAGCTGTATGAGTGTTAGGATGTTCACATTCGTGTGAAGGGCACTAAACTGATAATCGGCTGAAGACCTAAATTTACCAATAGGACAAGAGACTACGCCAGGGAATTCTGTGTCCATTGCAATCGTCTTGTGTCTTCTGACTGCTTTTCGAATCTCAGCAAACTCTTCAGCCAAGTTATGTTCCCAGACGTTTCGTATACCAGGTACAAGGATCTCTGGGAGGTCTGGAATGTCTTCAGGACTGCTGTCATCTCCCTCCTCTTTATCCTCAATTGTGACAAGTGATGGTGGTGTCAACTGGCTCTTCGGGTGATGCAGGAGTGGAAAGTCTACCCCCAGTTTGTCCCATCATAGCTCACATCCCTGAAAAACCATTTAGTGACTGTCATTTGCAGGGCATTGAAAATAAAACGTACATTGAAATGAGTGAGTTAAGGCATGAGGTACGAGAAGACAAACAAAGCTAGCTCGGTCTCGACCCTGCAGGATACCGAGAATTATCCTGACGTGTTATCCAAGTCTTAAGAATAGGAAACAACCGTTATGGAAGCTTACCGTCCACCGAAATTAATCACAGCAACTTAAGCAACAATGACCCGTGCGCCCGTCGTGGCAGTTGACCTTCACCTTGCTCTCCCAGAATCCAGACCTCCGTTCCGTATTCGGGAGCAGCCTATTTTTTATCTTAAAAATTCCCGCCCCCGATGAAACGACGGCAGGTTACGTCGCGCTATTCATCCACGCCAAAAATATCGACGCGTAAGCTAGCAAGCAACAAGACAAGATTTATATAATGGAAATTAACGGCATGGAATTTGGAAAGGGGTGTCACCCCATCCCAAATTCCATTTCCTGTACCTTCGCGATGCTTGAAATGCGTAGTTAATTTTAGCTGACGTATGAGCGCGCAGCAGCGTTTCAGCATCTTTTCTTCTGGCCGTCACGAAATCCTCCAAAAACTTGCAAATTACAAGAAAATTAGTTTCTTTGTTTGCTACTGAGGAGAAGGAATGAATGTGCTAATACGAATGGACACAGCAAAATGAGATTTCGGTCACCCTGCATTTTTGTAGCATCATGTTTAGCAAAATGGGTCTGAAAAAACTCAAAAACTCTCTTTCTCTTTCTGGCCCTAATTTTTAGGGTAATTTAGTGCCGAACTTAAAAAAGCGCAAAAATGATTTTTCTTAATTAAAAGTTTTGAGAATTCCACTCTTGCTTCTCCCGGTTGACATGATTTCACTATGGTTTAATCCACCATCGAAATTCTAGTGGTTTACCATCCCCCGCACATTGTCGCAGAGACGTTGCAGTGCAAGTATTGGCGTGATTACAACAAATTAATTGGTAGAGTATTGAGTCCTCTTAATGTCTATGCAAAAATTTAGTTGATCACAAGATTTGAATGCTTGCCTCAACACTTTAAAGATCAATCAAAACCGCAAAGGGGAAATCACATGTAAAATAACTCCGTTCCGTCTCAAAACTTTGTTCTCAAAATTGAAATTAAAAGAAATGAGAATTGACTATATGCCCCAATTTTAACAGTCCAACCCTGCTGCTGCATCACCCTAGTACGTCCGGATGTACTTTGCAATCCCGCTAAGTTTCTTTCGGATCGACCCACCCCTGCGAAGTCTACGCGAGTTTGAATCTTGTCCAAAAAGGAACCAGCATACACCTGTATAAATGCTTTATATTATACTATGTACTATAATAATAATATTAACATTTCGATCGAGTTTGTTTTCTTGAGAAAAATGAAGTGGTTTTATTTATTAATGAAGATCAGTGTTATTTTTACGGCTTTTGTGGCAAAGGCTCTACCGGGTGGGTGGTACGGAGAAAAAATTTTCTCCGGCTGGAGTCCATTTCGGAACTCAAAGATGCCAACCCCTAATACCCAGGAAGCTTAATCTAGGGAGATGAGGTCATGTTCTTCCGGAAGGATATTCACTGTCCCGTAATCCATATTTTTAATCTTTTCTCATGATTTTGTTAGCTGCTGGTGTAGAAAAGTACAGGAAAGCTGCTCATAAGGTTTTCAAAGTTACAGGAACTATAGAGCAAGGAATAAGGAACAAGGATAAAAATGGAATTTAATAGGAGAAATCAACGAAATAATAAAGCGAAAAGTATTGAAATCATGAAGTTCGTTGTTTTAAAATACCTTTCTCAATTATATTTTTTCGGTTCCAAACAATAGAAAAGTAATAAAGGCTATGGGGAAGTTGCATTGTTATCAAGTACACAGTAATTTAGCTCAAGTTCGCTTTCGCTTTTGAAGAAGGTATAAATTCCAGCGATGAAACTTTAGTCTTTATCACCTGCTACAGAGATGAAATTCTCAACTACCTTCTTAGTTTTGTCAGTTGGAGTATCCGGTAAGATATTTTCAACTCAGTCTTCCTGTCCAGTTTTCTAATTGCCTGTTTTTTTTTTTCAGTCCTGGTTTTCTCAGGGCTTCCAAGCGGAGCTTCCGGGGATCAGTTCAGGCGATTTGTTTCAAACCAAGGTTCTGAACTCCGTCATCCGCGCAGTCCATCTGTGCCATACCAAGGGGGTGGTGGAGTATGTAACTGCGTCTGCTCAAGCAGTGGAGATCGTCCCATCCCCGGAGGAGGCGGCAGGTACGTTTCTGATGGATCAGTATTTTATAATTAATACTTTTATTGAAGACCATTTAAAAGCCCTGAATTTTTCAGTGCCGCCAATCCCCCCCCAGGCTGTTGCTTGCCAGGTAGCGAATTCGACGAAATTGATCACAGCCGTAAGTTCAAGTGACAGAAGTCAAGGCCTTCAGAAATTTTCGAACTTGTTTACTCTTTCATTCCAGATACCTGCCCCCCTGGATATGTATCTTGTATCTGTGCAGGAAGTCCATGTTCCGGCTGAAACATAAATAGACACATCATTGGAACATCTCAAAAACATTATTTTCCACCAATAGAGCATATTATATGCTATTTAAAACTATTTTTTGTGCAAAATAATTAAAGTTGAAAATAAAGCCGAAACAACTCCAGTAGTGTAATAATAATTAAGACTAACATATCCAGCCATTTCAACGAAAGGTTTGGACTCTACCGAGCACAAGACTTTTGTGCGCGGGTGTGCCAGGCTTATGGATCGAAATCCAAAGTGAAGACGATTACTTTGTTCCGAAAGCGTAATTCACAAACGTAGTTCCAAACACAAAAAGCAAGAAAAATGTAGCATCGTGTCAAAGGTTTTTGAGTAAATCGCATTTATAAACGAGGTGCTTTAGAGTTATGAAATTTTTTGGGTACCTCGATTCACAAAAGAAATTATGAAGAAACTAATAAAAAATCCAAGAAGTACCTTAGTTTTGAATCTTTTTTGTTCAAACCGTCCCACCTCAATTAAAAAAAAAATGAAAAAAAAAATGTTGTTCATCTTTATCCCCATCTTGTTCCGTTTTCAAACTAGAGATCTTTCTTTGTAGAGATCGACCATCTTTTTTTTCTCTAGAAATTAGGATTCTTTGAGGGTGTCTAAAATTAATTTCATTAGTTAATAATTATCTCGCATTTTTCAAATGCCGACAACCGATATTTCTGATTTGAATTTTAGCAGGAAGACTTCAGCAATCGATGCACTAAGGCCGAACGTAAATTAACAGAAGCTGAATTGTTTAAAAAAGTTTCTTAAAATATTGATTGAGTGAATTTCAAAAAAATGAAAAACTTTCACTGAGGAATTTAATTTTAGACACCCTGTATGAATTTTGCCCCATATAAATGATATATCAGGTGTGAAAACCAATAAGAAAATGGCTGTTGATCTGAAAACGTAAGGATCCTGAACCATGGAGCATGAAATACTGAATAGGTTGGAGCTTTCCACTGCAGCCTCGCTCCTCAACCCCTCAGTATATCCCATCCAAATTAGATTCACTATTTTTTTCATTCAAGGGGATCTTAGAAATGTATCTTCTTCTTAAAGCCTGTTCATACTCGATTTTTACTGGTGTGGGAGGAATCCGGTCTTGGATCTCAAATTCCTTCTGATATTTTTAGAAAATATAGAATTTCCAGAACTGGGATACGAGAATACGACCTCTTTAATTTTAGGGAGTCAGTTTCAGAGAGGAGACCTCAGTGACTGGGTTTCGTCGCCCTTCTGTCCAAGTTACTCCATTTGCCCTAGATCTACCAAGTTAGACACCATTTTTTGTATTTTCAGACTGGGCTAAATTTTAGCTGCGAGTTATACGAATTCCAATTGTTTCCTATTCTATTTTTTCCAGGAAAATCCGTCATGTCAGACGAAGAAGAAGCTTACTCGTGAGTTATCCTCATTTCTAATAGCATTTTTTATAGGCGCTTAGCTACCGCTGCTACCACGCTTCTCATTATTTTCCAACCATCAGATGTAGAGCTGTAGTGCCAGCAGGAACAGATTCTTTTAAGTCCGAAAAAACATTCCTACTTTCTAGATTTTGGATTTGGAGTTGCACCTAGCTCCCTGGGGATTAAATATCTAAGTTCTCATCACAAAAAGCTAGGAAACAATATTCCAAACTCCATGTCCATAAAAAATCCGTGGCTCATTGCCAATCTCCTTTGCTTGAAGTCTATTCTGCAGAGATAGATTAATTTTAGCACGATTGAGACTGAGGAAGGCTAACATCACTTTTCAAAGAGATTTGAAATAATTCAAAAGACGCCATTCGCCCGTTACGTTCACATTTCCCATTTTCACTCGCACTGAAAATTGCGCAGGTGTGAACCACTTCACTTCTACATTTTTGTCCAATCGCTACTATGTTTCCTGCATTCAAGCATACTATACTACCATACGCCGCCATTTCACTGCAAAGTATGCTCTAGCCCTACTCCGCAAAAATATCTGGCTAATCAGAAAATATATCTCATGAATTGATACCAATTTTTTTTTATTCATTCCAGGGAAGAAGAGGGGGAGGAGGAAGTGTAAGTTTGGGCTTTCGCCTTGAATCTAATGCTTAATTTTACATGCAGATATTTTATTAACATTAATCTGCTAATTTTCTGGGTTTCTACAGTTCATCATGTAATTGTTTTTTCAATTTGCTATGCTGCAAATTGTAGAATGTTATAAAAGCAACACCCCTGGTTATTTCAGTGAAAATAATGTTAGAATGTGTCCACCCCGGGTTCTTTTTACGAGCGGAAAATGCACATTTGAAATGTGTTTTGAAATGACATTATATTTTAAAGTAGTACCTGGGGTACTTTGTAAAGCACTTTTTCCAAAAACTATAAAAACGGAAGGCTACATTATGAAATGCTTGGAACTGTGGAGTTTATAATGTCAGATGGTCGAAATCGGGCCTTTAAGGTAAAGCTGTCCCAATTAGGACAAAACCTGCTCTTCTCTAAGCGTGCAATTTTTCTAACATTTTGGGAAACGTGCTTTATAAAACGCACCCAACGTATCTATACTACAAGTGTCATTTAAACAGGTTTTTTAATGGACATTTTCTGCATGGAGAAGCTTCTGCTTATGTAGCCGAAGTGGGGACTGTGTGCAGGACACTAAAGTAATTGAACCAATTCGAAGGTTCTTCTGGAATTTGAGAAAATGATGTTTATCAAGTATTAATTTCCTGCATTCAAGCATACTATACTACCATACGCCGCCATTTCACTGCAAAGTATGCTCTAGCCCTACTCCGCAAAAATATCTGGCTAATCAGAAAATATATCTCATGAATTGATACCAATTGGTTTTTTTTTTTTTTTTTTTTTTCATTTATACGCGAAAATGCCGGTGGCATCTAGGAAGCCGACACAAAAGTACGTAAAGACGCATGGAGAAATCTGCATCTCGTGTGTCCCTACGTGTCTCCTTGAACTTTCCACTTCTTCAATATAATCCAATCCCCGAAATCTTTCGCTTTCCCCTCTATATACAAATTATTCTCATCAATTTACTATGCTACCTTTTAAAAATTTAAAACTTCCATGTTTCTTGCCCAAATGAATTACTGTGTCACCCCTTGCTTGATTCTGTGTCTCCCAACCCCATAAAAGCGTGGGAGAAATCGTCTAGTATCTTCCTAGGTGTGACCAACCAATATCCGTGTTTCCCTTTTTATTATATTTCACCACATTATGGCCCACCATTTTATTTTCAACTTATTTGAAGGGAGGAGTCAAAAGGAGGAGAGGCAGAGTTTCTCAAGGTTTGTACAAAAATTGGATTCGCTTGTCATTGCCTCGTTCCAAAAGTTTGTTTGAAACTAACAGAGACAGGAGCACAAGCGATCGGATTTGGATGCGCAACTGCAAGAGTACATTTTGGAATGGAGGAGACAACGCTCCAAGGAAGAGGACGAACTCAAGAAACTCAAGGACAAACAGGCTAAGCGAAAGGCGAGAACCAATCCCACATTTATTTTTCCAAAGGACATCACCGCTATAACATTAGGAAAGCTATCCCATAAAACTTCAAAAAAAAATTGGGAAATCAACTCAGTTATCAGCATAGAATCGATTGGTGAGGGTCATTTTTACAAACTCGTGTTGGTTCGGTCTGCGGAGGTCACCAAAGGCCAGCCCCTTGACCTCACGGATCTGGACAAGAGATACGTCGATCGAAAGCTCTTTAGTTCCTTATTCTAAAAAACCACACTTGACCGTTTTAGCCCACAACATGGCCGCTAGGGGTCGCCAAACCTTATACAGATCATGAAATGATCTCTAAATGTTGTGAGCTAAAAACCTCAAGCGTATTATATTGTAAGAATCGACCTATTGATTCTCCAGATGCGTGAGGTTAATGGGATCACCTTTCGTGACCCCCAGAGGTCAAACTAATTCGGATATTGGAAAATAACCTTCACCTCTCGATTATAAGCTGAAAACGGAGCTGAGTTCGCAAGCTTTGTTTTTGAAGTTGTATGGGGGAGCTTTCCTAATTTTATTGTGACTACTAGTATGTCCTTCCCAAAATTCCAATTTTTTTCTTCCAAATCATGTTTCTAAACTTCATGCTCTGATTATTAGACACTTCGTGAACAAGAGGAGAAGCGATTGGCTGAGAAGAAGCGGGCAGAGGATGAGCGTCGCGTACGTGAAATTGAGGAGAAGAAAGCTCGTGAGCAGGTGGAAAAACTTCGTCGACTTGAGGAAGCTGAACGAAAGCGACAGCTCATGCTCCAAGCTCAGAAGGTATAAAACAGTTTAAAATTATAATGATATATGGGTAGGATTTGCAACTCTTCTAGTACAAGAAATACAAAATTTAATTTCCGTAGGCAAGCCTAGGTGGAAAGCTTTCCCTCGGTGGGGAAGGTGACGACGTGAGTTCAAGCCTAGTATACTTTAAATGCTGGATTTTTAAAAATTACACAAGAATTATTATCCATTGACCCCAAATAGATGTTGGGAATGGGTGACGCCCGAGCTGAGCTGAACAAAACTAAGGAACAATTGGAGGAGGAGAAGAAAATTTCAATGAGCTTCCGAATTAAGCCCTTGGATGTGACTGGCTTGGGAGCTGCTGCTTTAAAAAAGAAAGCACAGGAACTCTGGGAACAAGTTGTGCGGCTGGAGACAGAGAAGTACGATCTGGAGGAGCGTCAAAAGCGACAAGACTACGATGTAACGAACTTACTTCTCAATGCAAGGAAGAATTAATCCTAATTTATTATGGATGTTGTGTAGTTGAAGGAATTGAAGGAACGACAGAAGCAGCAGCTGAGGCACAAGGCCCTCAAGCGCGGTCTCGACCCTGAGTAAGTCTACATGACACTGTAATCCCTGCACCGAGATAATGGAGAAATTCCTAATTTTTTTTCTTGTAACTTCAGGGCTCTCACCGGAAAATACCCGGTAACAAACCTGCTTAAAATATTGATTCCAGTCCGTAAAAGAAAAAAAGTTAATAATTATTAATTTTTATTTTTTATGTTGTTTAGCCTAAGATGCAAGTCGCCTCCAAATACGAGCGACGAGTGGATACCCGAACCTATGGAGATAAAAAGAACCTCTTCGAAGGTGTAAGAAAAGATAGAAAATTTTACTTCCATTTGGACCAATTTTGCTGAACTCTGAATCTAATAAATCATCGTTCCTTACAGGATTTAGTAAAAATGGGCAAAGAGACTACAGACAAAAACTGGCAGGAGACGATCAAGGCCTTTGAAGCAAGGCAGAAGAGTAAGTGGAACGGATTTTTAGTGACTCCACGCATTCTTGGAAGCCGGAAATCTAAACTATGTCACCCACTGACTTGAAATTCGAGACGCTTGAAGTATTTGACTATTTTAGAAAAGATTCGAAAAAAACTTTCTAATAATATTGCGTTAACTGAGCGCCATGCCAGTTTTCGGTTTGGATTTTAGGTAATGTGGGCCGACTTCGAGACACCCAGTCAGACTGGTAGAAACAAGGTCGAGGTTTTGACTGATGAGTCGGAGTTCCGACCAAAACCAAAAGTCTCGAATTGCACAGAAACACGTTTTAAGGCCTTCTAAAATTTTTTTTTTAATTTAAAAAAAAATTTTTTAATTAAAAAATTTTTTTTTTAATTTTAAAAAATTAGAAAAATTTTCACATTTTCGGAAGTGAGTAAGATGAGCAGAATGAGCAGTGAGATTGAAGGGGACTACTATTTTGCGGATTTTCACTTCTGAAGAATTCTAAACGAGTTTTAAGGCAATTATGGGCTCGGAAACTCTTTTCGAAAATTCGAAAGACCGAAACTAGTCCGGACTGTGCAACCGATTAATGGTGCCGAGAAGTGGGGCCAGAATCCAACACCAAAACTGTCATGGCGCCCAAATAAAGCAATATTTTTGCAAAAATTCTTCGACTTTCTTCTAAGGTATAGTCAGATATAAGTAATCTCAAATCAACAACCGGTGACACGAAGGGTTTTTCGAAATAACTCCAATTTCTTGTGTCTTGTGAATTTTTGATTCGAAATCGAGCTATCTTTTGACTCTTGTTACGCTTTTACAGCCAAACTTCCAAAATGGTTCGGTGAGAGACCTGGTAAGAAGAAGGGAGAGGCTGAATCACCTGAAGAAGAGGAAGTGAAGGTATAGAATTTGCTGAAAATTTCTATGCAAAAAAAAACCATTCTGAACATTCCTTTTGTTTTCAGGACATCGCTATTCCTGACGTGTACGAGGAACCCAACTTCGAAGAGGAAGCAAAGGAGGAGCCTGCAGAAGAAGAAGAGGAAGAAGAGGAGGAGGAGGAAGAGGAAGAAGAAGAATAGAAATAGAAAATCTCGTTTTATCTCCTATGTTCAACTGAAAAATCCTTGTGTCATTTCTTTGTCCTGTCTAAACCTAAAAACCGAAGTGTCCTTGAGATTTTAATTAAATTGGAAATGAATCAGATGCTTTAATTTCATCAAGTCAAAGGTACTAAAAGCGTGTGATTTGGTTGGTTCCCAAAATTGGAGCCACCGGTGTCGTTTAGCTAAAACTTCTTATTAAAAAGGGAAACTGAAAATTGAAGTTTAAAAAGACGCTAAAAGAAATAAAATATTTTCTGACTACTTTGGACCTATACGGAGATTGTTGAACTAGCGAATGAAGCAGATGAGCCTCTCATCGCGTTAAGCTGAATAATGACTTTCGAATTTCCGAGGAGACATCATCATCATTTGGACGATCTTCCAGCACCCAAGTCTGGTCTGTATTTTCTAATCTCTCCCGGCACGTCGGACAAGTCTTGTGATTAACATTCCTTAAACCAAGCAATGAGTAATAAAATAACTCATCCAGTATTCGCAGGATGATTTTCGACCTACCATCTTTCGATACATGTCAAACAGTAACTGTGCGTGCAAGGAAGAGAGACTTCAGGCTTTCTTTCCATGCAAATACAACAATCTTCTTCATTTGTTGAAGTGGCCGAGTCCAGTTCAGCCACCTTCTCAAAGAGAAGTGAGCTATTCATTGTTGTTGCGATTGGAAAGCATTTTGAAGATGTACTTTCTTGTTCGGACTCTTCCATTTCCACTACGCCGGTAGGGCGAGTTTCCAAATGTTGTTGCAGCGTATTATAAACCTAGTTGAGAAAAACTGTCAGTTAGATAAGACGATAAGCAAATATTAAACACAGATTCCTGATTTTAACTTTCATGTCATGACGCGGGGGACGACGCCTGCGCTAACAGACCAAAAGGAATCGAACCGAGATTTCGCTTTACGAATTAGTGCATTGGAAAATCCAGGTCAAACCACTTCCTTCGGATCTTCAAAAGGAATCTTTTTGAGTCGCGCATTGTAATTCTAGTAGTGTCTCAATGTTTCATCCCATCAATTCTCCAATCGCTGCAATCTTTTTTAAAACCAAGTATAAGTATTATTGAAGAAAAAATACTCTACCGATCCTCTGCAAGCTCACGCTGTACAACTGAAAAGAAAAATTTTACAACCCTAGAGGCCATTTTCTGACCAACCGTCACCCTAGATAATGCTTGCTTTCTTCGTCAACTCCGCTGGTAGGTAGTGGGCTTATTTAAAATGAGGCATCCTTTAACGCTCCTAAAACCTACTCCGTTTGTCAAGGTAACTATACGAAGAAGACTTCAGTAGCTGCAAACGTATCGATATTCTTAGCACTCGGTAAGCAACGCAGTGTATACCTGTAAAAACTGTTTGAGATTCAACTCCCTCGACTTCTCTATTTGGTGTGTCCGGGGGTCAAGCTTCACGCACTTAATCCGTATGGTACCTTTCCAAAGAACGCTCATAGAGTCCGTTCCAGGTTTTACTTCGAACAGAAGCTGCTTCCCATTACAGTCCTCGAACTTGCTCGATCTTAAATTCACAATTAGTAAAGCCATACTAGAAGAACGCTGATGATATGATACCACTCGAGAAAGTTCTAACTTACAAAGTATTCAACTCTTCAATTTTAAAAACTAGTTGATCGTAAGTTAAGAAGGTCAACTGACGGAGGGTAAGAGAATGCTTGCGAATTTGTTCATGGAGGAAGTCTAATTCGGACGGGGCAGAAGAACTTCCAGGAGAATCATAGCTTGGTGACTGTCCCATCGTTAACTGGCTCAAATACAAGTCCTTGGCATTCGAAATTGCAGCGTTGACTAGATAGTTACTTCTGAAGGGACAAGTGAACGCTTTCCTTGATTTTTACCTTGCTGAAACGTACAAATCAAATCAAATACATTATAAATTAGAGTCACGAGATTCAGTGGACTAGAAGACATCAAGATAGTACAACCTTTCAGCGTTTTTTACAGCAGCAGTTGCAGCGTTTTCAAGCAAAATGAACCGCCTGCTATCAAGCAAATAAACAAAATGTTAGAAGATGAGCAGCTCTTGAATCTTACCCCATGAAGAACAGGTACAAAAGCAAATTATCACGGACGTCGGATCGGAGGTTGGATCACAGTAGGAACTAAACATTAAGAAACCAACGAAACTATGTCACGGTGCTCAATTAACTAAAAAAAACTATAACTAAAATCCTCATTTTCAATCTGCTGTTTCCAAATCCAAGCTGATTTGGTTCAAAAACCCCTGCCTCACCCTCAATCATCAGCAAATCGGATTTTTAGCTGGAAGCAGCCCAGAGCTGGGAATCACGTTTAATTGACCCTGATTTCAATGCCGGATTCCAATAATACGATTACAAGGAGAATCTTCATCAGAAATATAATTCAACAATTAAGGTAATTAATTAATGCATTTGAGCTCTTCTGCTGTATTTCATATCGATATCCAGAAGTTCAAAACGCCCATAGCCCACAGTGATGAAACGAACAGAGATTGTGTTGAAGTATTTCGGTTTACCTTTGCGATTGTGTTTTGGGATTTTTTGCAAAGGTTTACGAGACCTTCGATCCTGCGAATCGAGAAATTCCAAATTAATTTAGTTTAGAACGAGTGGGTAAGTAACGGTCGTCTTTAAAAAACTGGATGAGGTATGGCTGGAACGATTTCCGGAAGCCTGTTCAGAAATTCGAGTAAGTATTATTGAAGTTTTGCTTTAGTTTTATGGATGGGTTTCGTTCATAATTTGCTAAATCAGCTGATTGAGGTTTGTTTTGTTTCACACAGGAACCAATGGGCTAACACTCGTGATTAGACCTTCTTCCATCTCGGGGTCAAAGTATTCAACAAGCTCATCGGATGGCCCGAAGCGTCCTATCGCTGATGCTAAATCCCAAAACCAGTATGACCCGAGTCTGTCACAGCTGAGAAGGGGAACCGGTGGACGATCTTCATTCAATGGAATCGTGGCAACTGTTTTCGGCGCTAGCGGTTTCCTTGGGACGCCAATTTGCAATCGATTAGGGAACTTGGGAACTCAGGTAAGATGGATTCTGATCCTTAACATTGGCTTAAAGATATAGGAGATATGGACTGATTTCCGCTTAATTTGTTTTCATTGTCACCAGTTGATCATCCCATACCGAGGGGACTCATATGACATTCGTCCGCTTAAATTGGTTGGAGATTTAGGTCAAGTCCTCTTCCATCCCTATCATCTTAAAGATGAAGAATCTATTCGAAAAGTGAGTCGTCTCATCTACTAATAAGTCAAGATGTGAAAATTCATTTCATTTGGCTAATATCTCTTCATTTGTAATGTAGGCGGTGAGGTATTCAAACGTTGTGATCAACTTGGTTGGTCGGGACTGGGAGACAAAGAACTTCTCGTTTGATGATGTACATGTGAAAGGTGCTCGAGCGATTGCACGTATTTCTAGAGAAGTAGGGGTGAAGCGTCTTATTCATTTCTCCAGTCTTAACGCCTCACCTGCACCACCTGTAAGTGGAGGTCACATGTTTTTAACATGAGCTTTCTGCTGTATACTGACATATGTATGCACTTTATAATATTTCCAGGCGTTAATTCTGAAAAATGGGTCCCAATATTTAAGAACGAAGTATGAAGGAGAGCAGGCTGTTTTGGAAGAATTTCCTACTGCAACTATATTTCGACCGGCAGATGCTTTTGGCCAGGCTGATCGACTCCTCTATTATTATGCTGGGTTCTGGCGTCGTAATTTCTTCAGTATGCCTCTCTACAAGAAAGGAGAGCATACAGTCAAGCAACCAGTTTTTTCGGGTGATGTGGCTGCAGGAGTTGTCAATGCACTTAAAGATCCTGAGAGTGCTGGGAAAATTTATGATATCGTTGGGTAAAGCTCTAATATTATTGAAACCTTTTTCTTGATTTCTAATATTTTACGGTTCAAAAATAGGCCAAAGCGGTATCGTCTATCGGAACTCGTAGACTACATATTTCGCGTCATTAGACGAACACCAGACATTGGATATAGAAGGACAAATATAATGTGGGATCCTCTCTTCCGGATCCGTGTCACAGTAAATGACAAGTTTCTGCCCAGTTGGCCGTTAGGATATCTCGGATGGGACAAAATAGAAAAAGTAATGAAAACTGACTTTACAATTTTGTGCTTCCAGACAATTATGCCTCTTTTTAGGACCATGTTACCGATACTCTAACTAAAGGAAATCCAAAGCTCGAGGACTTAGGAGTTCAACTCACAGATTTGGAAAGTAGGATTGAGTGGGAACTCTTTCCAATGCGTCTCGGTTTGTACTACGAGGAATACTTGGGTGAATTTGCCCCACCTGCTCCACCAAAAACAGAGCCCCTGTACTAAGTGAGGTAACCAGTACCCAACCCCAGAATTTCATCTGAATCATATTGGAAGTTAAACTTTAGCTCCTAGCGTCACCTAGGTACGCCACTGCCATAAGCCTAGGCATCATCCGTTTAGTCAACACGAATAAAAGTGAGTGTAAAAAGGATTTTTAGCATCAAGCAAAGAACTGGTTAAGTTTTTATTTTAGACAAGAATAGTTAGTAATTTCAAGAAAATTGAAGGGGAATGCGGAGCGAAAGAGCCTTAAATAACTTCATATATAACGAAATGCGAGTGGCTTGTGATCTTGCTTAAGCAGTGTGAGAACCAGTAACGAGAACGATTACTATACTTTTACCTTTATATTCGGAATTTCAAAGAAAAATGACAAAAAAATGTCTAGGGTTCCTGAAGCCACATGGTTTTCGAAACAATGAAAAAAATAGTATTGACACCTTCAGAGATAATGTTTTAAAGTGTGCACTTATACTGCTAGCCTGGAGATACTGCTGACGAATGCCAGTGAGAGTAGAAGAAAGAATGCCTTGCGTGCAGGCAGAGAAGAAAACATGAATTTACTCTGAATCTGATGAATCACTCTGGTTTCGGTTTTGATTAGTACTCTGAATGAGACTGGAGTGATCTAGGAGTTGGGAAATGTGTTCAACGGGCTGGGCTCTTCCGTCAGGGCCGACTGACATCGGCTGAATCAGCTGGTTCCGATTAAGTTTATCAATAGCATTTACCAGCTTCATTGCTTCATACTCTTTCTGTTCATCTGTCATTCCTTCACACGGGGGTGGGCGGTCTGGCTCGATCCAACCAAATCCGTTGACCCTGGCGAAATAAAAAAAAAAGCTGAGGTGAATTCCAGCATAAATAGGTTGAGCTAGTTGAAAGCATAAGCAGGGGGTATTAACTTACAAATGGGAAACCTCCTTGTACTCAGGCGTATCCGAGTCTTCAGATTCTGAAGAATATGCTTCAGCTCCTGCACTCTTTGCGCCTCCAAGAAGCCCACGATTTGCCAGAAGCCCAGCTGCATTACCAAATCCAGTATATTTTACCAGCCGTTGCACTGAAACAATCAAAAAGAAAAAAAAAGATCGGGAACATTTTTAAGCTAGGAATGTGATTGAAGAGTTTTATTATACCGTTCTCTTTGACGAGAATGAAAAGGAAGTTACAAGCAAGTTCCGTAACAGGACCAGCGGCAGAAGTCATGAGGGCACACAGCTTATTCCTCAGCGTGCCCCCTACTTCCGGTCGCTCGAGGACATCCGACTTCTTCAGCGGTGGTAGAATCCTCTGTTTTAAGTATTTACGAATAGGGCGGACTCTTCCGGCCATACGAACAAGAACACAGAGAACAGGAGACAACGTCTCTACGAGAGATCCTTTGCGATCGCACTGAGGATATAAAGAAACTAATAATTTAATTGAGTGATAGGCAGCTTAACGAATAAATCGTAAATCTTACAGCTTTTACATCAAGTCTCCTAAGTAAGAAACCCACCATTTCTTCAATCACACCCATATCATATCCTTCATAGCAAAAATTTGACTCTTCTGATAGTGGAATAAGTTCACTGAAGCATTCGAAAGGAACGACTGCCAGCAAGTCGATTGAATGACTGGGATATTTAAAATGAATCTTATTAGTTGAACGTATTTATAGGTGGTAATAATCAGCCGAAACTTCATTTTTAGGTTACCTCTGGAGCTGGTCCCTCTTCCCTGTTGAATTCAAATCGTGGAACAGGAGCAGTTTGACTAGTTTCGTAGCAGCGGACAGATGGGCCATGTCTTTTTCACTAACGTCATCATCTGCGCCGTCTCGACTTGGAACAATGTCGTGAATG
This sequence comes from Brachystomella parvula, assembly GCA_019776545.1. Classification (NCBI taxonomy): domain Eukaryota; kingdom Metazoa; phylum Arthropoda; class Collembola; order Poduromorpha; family Brachystomellidae; genus Brachystomella; species Brachystomella parvula. Next base: position 33,035 of record JABASM010000104.1, read on the forward strand.
AGGTTGTAGACGACTTTCAGCATCTCACACACGATTTCTACGGTCCCGTCGTCGAATGGCTCAGGGTTCTCACCCAAAACATTCAAATACTCCAAAATATAGGACAATCCATTCAGGTCGTTGCGAATTTTTGGCCTACCAAAGTAGTTCGAAATCACAGATGGAACTCTAAAAATAATGTGCTTTGATTTACTTACACAGTAGAGCTGACTAAAGCTGTCATAATGAAGAGATTTCGCATGATGAAGTACTTGATTTCCCAAGATGACGGAACCACCTTGAAAGTTTGAATGCTTGACACAAGAGATTCCAAAAAGCCGTTTGCAATGAACTTTGACCGAATGAGGGAGCTTTGGAAAATCATGTTGAACACTACTTTCAGTGCCTCAAGCGTTTCTGCCGTTTAGTAAATCCAAAATTATTACATGTAAGCCTATAACAGGTAGTTTCCTTCCTTACCAGAATCACCACAGTTCTCATAGGCTCCATTATCTTTTAACTTGGACACTTTCAAAATAATTTGAATATGCTCATCCGTCAGCGACTGATCCAAACCAGAGACTTCCCGTCTGAAAACAATGTAGGTAGCATGACAGTTACAAAATACAATAAGGACGTGACCACGTGACATATATAGGAGACTGTGCTTACGACAGGATTCTGAGACTGCTGAGGACCAGGTGTATGAGGGGCGGTGGGGTTTCGGGGCTGGAAAGACGACTGAATATCCCATCATAAATAGATTTCTTCGTCTCCGGTGACAAATGGGGAAAAAATTTGCATTTTTCATTCTGCCGTAAAAAAAGTGCATTTTTCATTCTGTCGTAAAAACAATTTTGCATTTTTCATTCTTTCTGTCGTCAAAAAAACTGCAATTTTCATTCTGTCGTAAATAAATGCAGCGTAGAGTAGCCATTACCAATCAGTACACTCGGAAACGTACCTTCTGAATGAAATTATTCAACATAGAGGTACATTCTTCGGCAGATCCGTTAAGGAGAGCCTGAAGTTCTCCTTCGTCAACCGCGGTGGAAGCGTAACAGCTTCCTGCCTCCATTAGTTCTGAGTTGACCACGAATTTCTTAGACAGTGACAAGGGTGGCACCGTACGACAAAACCTAAACGGTAATACAAATAGTATCCAAAAACTTGTTTCGATATAATTTATATAAACTCACCCACTAACCTCGGAAACTCAGGACCGAGTGACCATGGGTTGGAGCATTACGTCCACAGAATTCGTGACTGAAGGAGAATTGATTCAGTTATGCACATTAAGTTTACTGTCGTCCTCTGTCAGCGTCTTTAGGTTGCAGCTGATCGATCCATGTCTGCAATTCTACCAGTCTTACCAAAAACCGCATCCCCTCGAATCCCCCTTCATCTCATCCCTTCACATGTTTCCGAGTCCGAGGAGGTTTTGACTTTGCTTTGAAGAGAGGATGCAGGGGATGCGTCCAGTTTCTATAAGAAAATGGGATGCGATGCAGGGGATATAGCGTGTCCGAAGAAATACTTTATTCAAAAAGATTTTCCAATATTTGAAACTTACATACTAATCCATATTTCCAAAAAAATTTTAAGTAGTTTCACTTCAGGCAATTCATCCTTAACCTTTAACCCTTAAAGCAGCATGCCTGTGTCCTTTTGGACACACGCCCAGCTAAATTAAAGGGGGTTCGGAAACCCCTGCTCAGTGTGGTTTCGGTTTCGTTTTCTGTTCCCGGAAAAAACGAAAGTTTCGGTTTCGTTTTATCTTCCTGGAAAAAACGAAAGTTTCGGTTTCGTTTTATCTTCCTGGAAAAAACGAAAGTTTCGGTTTCGGTTTCGTTTTATCTTCCTGGAAAAAACGAAAGTTTCGGTTTCGGTTTCGTTTTCTCTTCCCGGAAAAAACGAAAGTTTCGGTTTCGTTTTCGCAGACCCCCCCCCC
>JABASM010000105.1:0-13549 GCA_019776545.1 Brachystomella parvula
ACTCATTTGGGAAGGTCATTTTCCCAGATTTGAATTTGTTAAACCCTAGGAGGGCACTATAGGTCAGCCCCTTGACATCACGGATCTGGACAAGCGTCAGTCGAAATCTCTTTCCTTCCTGATTCCAAAAATATACTAGACTTGACCATTTTGAGCCAACGAAATGGCCGCTAGGGGTCGCCAAACCTTACGCTGAACGTTAAATGACCTGTAGCGATCACTCTGTGGGCTAGAAATCTCAAGTGTAGTATATTTTTAAAACCAGAAAAAATGTAGCTTTCGGTTGACGTGTGGCTTGTCCAGATCCGGCTGGTCAAGGGGCCTGAGTTTTAGTGACCAGGTTAAACCCATTTGAACTTGGAAAGATGACCTTCACCAATCGATTCTACGCTGAAAACAGAGTCTCTTTCTAAGTTGTGTGGAGCGCTTTCATAATGCTATCCTGCCCTGGTCCTTTGAGGGGTCTCAGCTCAGATCACTTGCAAGGTCATTGTGACCCAAAAAGTTGAGTTTCTCATGCCCTCATCGGTTAGATATGACCCGCTGCGACGCTAGATTAGCAAATAACGCCTCAAAAAACGCCATAATTTTGTTCCTGTCCCTTTGTTGAGTCTGAATATCCCCGCTAATCGTTTGGGGCACTTTACGCACAGATTAGAATTAAGAAGATACTCTAATCTAGATTATAAAACGGAGAACATGGTCATTTTAAAATAAGAAAAATTGTAATCAAGCATACGTTTGCCTTTCATAGTTAAAATGCGAAAGGAGTACACCTGGCACACCTCGTTAACTCCTTTCCTACCGAAGGGAGCTCCTTAGAAATCAAGAAAATAAAAAGTAACCTGAATCTTAATCTAAAATTTGATCTTGCAAAGGAAAAACGTAAGGAATACGGGAAACTGATATCTTCAAGCAGAATGTCTGGCCTATGTCAGCTTCAACTTAAAATTATTACTACGAAGTAAAATAGTAGTAAAAAAAAAGTTAAAGCCAGATTAGATTACCGTAAAAGCAAACCCCAAAAAGCGTCGGCATTCCTTCCGTCAAACATCCTTGTGCAAATAAACAAAACCGGAAGTCACAAGGCGTCGGCAGTTGAACGGCTCATCTTTTTTTTGCCTTACAGGATTCAACGCTACTCTCGACGCTTCGTTCATCGCCTCCTCTGCATTAGTGATTAAAGACAGGGTTTCGTTTATTTTTACTTTATGAAAAAAATAGAGCGGAGTAGTATAAAAGTTTTTAAGATTCTTTGGGTTCTTCCATTAACTCAAACGGAGAAATTAATACAGAGGCACAAGGGAGTTTGGGCATAGCCCAAGAAAAATAGTTGCGTTAAAATAATGATAAAATTAAGAGACACAGCTCCAATTTTTTTTGTAAAGCTGATGAAGATGATGAGGTGAGGAACACTTAAGTGGGCTGAGGCAATCGAAATTATTGGCGACGTGCTTCGGGAGACAAGGGCTTTTTCTGAGAAGACAGTTGGAGGGCTACCGTGACATGCTTTCCTTCTCCAGCTGAGAGGCAGTACAAGCGACGTCCGTCACGAGAGTATCGAATACTTTTAAGAAAAATTAAACCAATAAATTAATTTCTAATTTATGAGTCCCAGGGTATTTCATTTTAAAGTTCAGGGTTCCAAAAATTACCTTTTTATTGGCAGAGTCCACACGGACATAATTTTGGTTTCATTCACGAATTTCAAGTCCCAGGTTGAGTAGAACCTGAAAATAATTTGGTTGATAAAGCTCAATTATTTCAATTCAATGTTTTTGGATACTCACTTAATTAGTCCATAGTCGAATCCAACGGCAATGAGATTCACATTTTTTCCAGGGTCAACGCTACTCAGGCACACTGACTCAATTTTCTCCATGGGCCGAATCTCTCCAATCAGGAATCCGTTAATGGTTCGGAGGCTCAGGAAATTCTCAGAACGGTTGAGCAGGAGCACATCCCCAGTTGCTCGTGACGAGTGGCAGAAGTCAACTGGGACGGAATGCTCAATTACAATTTGCATACGCGATTCTAATGATTAAAAAAATTATCAAGAAATAATTTCAAATTCACAAAAATTTCTCGGGCTTCCATTACCTGTTCATGTCCCAGACCATGACATAGGGCTCCCCAGAGCAGGAAATTGCAACTGAGAAATCCATATTTAGGTCAATTGATTTTATTGGTTCGTAGTGACCCACGAGTTCAACTGTCTCTACCACGAGGTCAAGGTTTGGTGACAACTTGAGTACAGAAATTCGACCGGACTGGTGCCCCACCCACAAGGTGCTGTCAACCCCAGCGCAGGTAGTGATCTAAATTATGAAATTTAAAAAAAAGTTTAAAAAACGCCGAAAAAAAAATGTCAGAGGATTTTGATGATAAAATTTTACCTCGTCTCCTATGCAGAGGTAGACAATATTTGACTTGATTCGAATACCGCTCGAATCCCACGCTCCCACAACCGTGTCCCTCAGGATTATCGTTCTTTTTGGCCAGAAAACGATCCGAGTGCTCGACTCAAAGAGCTCAACTGGATTCTGATAGTCTCGCGTACTTGCGACGTCGAGCGCAGGAGAAGCTGGTGACCCAAGGATCTCTCCCCACCGAATCCCATGGACAGTGTTTATGACCTCAAGGTCAGATGACTCGTTTTTGAGGGACATCTGAGGTTTGGGGTGAGGGAATGCAAAGAGTTGCTTCGGGGTTTGGCCATATGTGGAAACCATTGCTCGACGGGCTCGTTGTATCACGTCGTCGGCACCATCACCGTCAACCGCAAAACCTTCGTAAGTCTAGAAGGAAAATAATCAAGAATATAATTCTAATTCCTGAAAACCTGGGACCATCAGAAATTTTAAGGAAACTTACCGAGGGGTGAAAAACATTGATAGCCTGGACAGCGGCTTTTCCACTCTGCTTGTACCCAAAAATAAGATCAATCCAATCTCCCAAATGCTTCCGGACAAACTGACTTTCCAGTGCCTATATTTAATCAAAGACATTAGATAATTTAATTTCAAAAATAAAATTCTGGAAAATAATTTGCTAACCTGTCGATTGACTAGGGTAAATAGCCGAGCATCATTTTTAGCCCATGGTGGTAAATTCACATCATCCACAGGGGACTCATTCTGCCTAACTCCAAGGTCAAAGTGCTGTAAATTCTGGAGAAATTCTGGTAAGTAGTAAAATTCAGGAATTGCTTCTTTGAAGTCAGTATTAGAGTCTTTGGAAGCAAGCTTCCAAGTTGTTTCCACAGAATGAAAACTTCGATCCGGTATATCGAAACTCCCGTCTAGAATTAGAGATTTTTGAAAATTCATGTATTTCTAAAAATTACCGTCGAATTCTCCAATTACCTTGATATTTGAGAAAATGCTGAGTGTAGGGTGGGAGGCGGACTAGAAAATGAAGAACAATTCCAGAATTTGAGTAATGGCTTCCATAGTGGAAGGGCGTGGAGTCACACTCCCGTTTTAAATACTAAAATTCGAGATTTAAATTAATTATCTTCTGATTTTTCTCATAAAAAATTCGAGTAGGCTTTAGGCTTACATTGTAGGTAGAAATGAAATGATCCTCCTTGGCAGCATCTTGAATAGCCATTGGCTTCTTCAAATCACGATACGAAGGTACAGCCTGAAGATCAAGTGTGAGTGAGTCATACTTGGCAATTACAAATGGGAATACTGGATACTGCATCAGATCTGCATAAGTCCGCCCAGCCGCTGTGTTGAGATACATGAGGTAGTCGAAATTCGAGAGGTTCCCCTTGACCCACTGTGACGTGACAGTATTGAGGGAGGAGTTGAGAAGGAGGGAGTGGTTGTTCGTCAGCCACGAGGGGGTGGCTGACTTGGTTGAGAAAACATGGATGAAATCTTCTCGATCCCTTCTCGTTCGAAATACGAAGAGGTAACTCTGACTATCAACAAATATTTCTGCAGCACGGTCTTCGAGAGTATAGCGTCGCCGCAGTATTTGGTATATTGAGGACCGTGCAATCCCAACCTTCTCACAGTGGTTAAGTGTCACGTGGCATGTTTCACAGAAGAAGTAGAGGTTGTTCCCACTGAGAATAACTTCACCAGGAAGCTCCTCCCCCGGAATAATCCGAATGCAGAAGCGTATGAATTCAACTTCTGATTGGAGAACAGGATAGTTGAGGTACTCTGAAGAATCAGATTCGAAAAGAAAGTCTAGGGGCTGCGCTGGCGCCACTACAAAGAAAAAAAAAGTTTAAAATAGTAGAAAATCTTAAATGCTTACAAGGGAGCGTTTGAGACATGACTGACACTTAAACATGCCGAATTCGGTAATATCGGCATATGGCCCAAGAAATGGTGAGAAAATAGCTTCAGTCGACGGGCTCTTGGTTTTTCGAGTTTCGAAATCTTAGTTTTTTTGGATTTCAAAAAATTCTTATGGAATTTAACATACAGAAACGCAGAAAGGATTTTAATGCAATTTAAATTGTATTGCGGTGCTGCAATATAATTTGACTTTTGCAGTTCTAAGTAGTACACGCATTTTCGGCAAGCAGTTTTTGCAACCCTATGCACAAAGTCGAGAACTCGGGATTGAATCCAAACCCCGTTCAAAAACTTGTAACTCCAGGATTCAAGTTGCAATGCTACTTACCAGTTTCACCGAGACTAATGTACAGGGTGTCTAAATTTAAGTTTCTAAAGAAAATTTTTCAAATTTTTAAAATGCAGGAAACCGATATTTCTGATTTGAATTTTAGCAGGACGACTTCAGCAATCGATGCACTAAGGCCGAACGTAAATTAGCTGAAGCTGAATTGTTTAAAAAAGTTTTTCGAAATATTGATTAAGTGAATTTCAAAAAAAAAAAATTAAAAACTTTCCCAGAGGAAATTAATTTTAGACACCCTGTAGTATTTTTGAGAACAGTTAGAGCACCTCATATCAACCCGAAATGTTGGATTCATTACTCATTTCTACAAGATTTAGAACGCAGTAGTGCCATTACTTCGATTCACGCAAACGCTCTGTTTTTTCAATGATTATTTTCAAAAATGTTTTTTTTACATCTTAAATCCCATAAGGATTTCTGTAAACAGAACAAAATTCAGGCGGCCGGTTAGGGGTTCGTTAGCTTCCCGAAAACCGAGGAGTCGTCCAGCGAAGTCTGAAACCTTGTTTTCTCACCATTTAGAGTTATACAAGGGAAAAACACTGAAATCGATGTAGACCTCAGCGTTCCCTTGTTAGATCAAAACTGATTACCATTTTGCTGAAATTCGGGTTTCAGAAATCGACTATGAAGTTTTAGGGGCTCTTTTCGAAGTCGTAAGCGTACTCGGGAGGGTCCTTCACTCTGATCTAGTGCCCAGAATCTACACAAAATCAGCAAACCTTATTAAATCGCTGAAAAACAAGGGAGGGGATGGTGGTGGTGGCACTTACTTCGGATAAGACGTCGGAAAGTACCAAGTCGCCTTGGGATGAATCAAACTCTGCCGTATGCTCCACCAAGTCTCTTTGGCTGTAATATCCTCGTCACGGACTGAGATTCTTCTCGCCACCTCAATTTCCTGTTTCGTTCTCATCCTGGTTACGACGTCCAGTACATCAATCGAGAACTCATGTACCCCATGGAAAATATTTTCAAAATGTGCTGCCGTATTTGAGATCGTAAGGAGGGGAATAGAGGAAGGATTATTTTGAATCTTAATCGTCCCAGCCGAATTACTCCGTTTCATTGAGCTCTTTGCCAGGGTATCGGCACGTAGCTTCTCCACCGCCGTTAGACACTGTCGAAGCTCGGAGTGTGAAACCCCACTGATAGGCGTGGCCTCTAAAAGGATTTGAAATGTCTTGAAATCAGCTGCAGATGAGAAGAGGGATGAATTCCCACTTGCAAAATTATTTGTGGGTGAAAGAATTCCAGCTTGAATGAGGACTCCTTCGAATCGTGAGCGAATAGCACGATCCGAGAAATGGATTTCAATGTCAGGGATTGATTGAGAATGAGGAACGTTTGGGATATTTTCATGCTGGTTGAGGTCATTGGGTAAGCCAACTGCTGCAGGTGCTCGAAGAGTCAGGGCTAGATTCCTATTTGATGAAATTAAGGAGTGGAACGTAGGGCGTCGACTCCGTGGCTCACCAAGTCGACTTCCCTGGCGCGTATCAGCTTCCGACATGAAGACACGAGTGAAGGCCGTGAAACAGCGCTCGACTTGATCGTCAGATCGAATGACTTTAGGTATCCAGCTCGAGAGACTTGAAGTTGAGAGGACAAGACAGCGGACAGCGTACTGCTTGAAATCCAGGTCTCCTTGATTTGGCGCCAAAATTCGACAAAGAAACAATCCCATTAAATAATTCAATCGCTTTCGGTATTTCTTTACGAAATTCCTCCAGCCCTCTGACTCTTCTGACTCATCAATCTCCATTATGTTGATACAGTAGACTTTGAGGAGCCATTTGTCAAATTGCTGACCAATCCGAGAGCAGGAGCATCGCTCCATCAACCAAAGGAGCCGAGAAGCGATGTCTGCTTTCCTAAGTTCCTTTCCATTGTACCGTCGCAGGATTTCTACTGCATCTTGGAGAATCCTTGAAGTTATGTAGCTGGTGGGCGGGGCTGACTCAATTCCTGGACAAAGAAGTATCCTCCAAGGCTCTTCCTTTGGATTTAGGACTATGTACTTTGTAATTTGCGTTAGGAGAGCGACGAGGGGGCGGGGTAGCTGCTGGCTACTGTTGTAGAACTTTACAACTGACGGTAAGAAGCCCATGGCTAGTAACGAGGATATGACGCCACTCTCGTCCTGCAAAGAATTCAACAAGCTGAACCTACATTTCTTTCCAGCGAGTCAGCCTGCTTGGCAGCTCTCTCATTTTTTAGCGGATCATAACTTGGTATTAAGCGTTTGAATTTCGTATTTTCGAGATCGAATCTTCGGAGGATTAGAATTCGGATTTCGAAATTTGAGCTCGAATCTCGAACGACTAGAACCTTGATCCCGAAAACCCAAATCAGGTAATCCGACTTGGTTTTTGAAATTAATCTCGATGATTCGAGAATCTGGATTTCGAAATTCAAACTCTGAATCCGAGCATCTGAATTAGGGTTCCGAAGTTCGAGCTAAAATGATTTTTAACTTTGATTTTTAGAAGCGAACTCAAATCTTGGATAATTTGAATTCGGATTCTGAAATTCGAGCTCTGATCTCGAAACAGTTCGAATTAGCTTTTTAAAATCAATCACAATGATTGGAACCTGGATTCCGAAATTCGAACTGGATGATTGGAATTAGGATTCTGAAATTCGAGCCTAAATCTCGAAATGATTTGTGTTTATTTAAATTCAAAATCAAATTATGGATAATTCGTATTCTGAAATTCCAACTCAAACTTCGGATAATAAGAATTAGAGGCCTGAAGTCCGAACTCGAACCTCGAATGACTCGAATTTTGATCCTGAAATTCGACCTGAGATCCTGGAATGATTTGAACTTGCTTCTTCAAACTAATCTCTATGATTTAAATCTGGATTCTTAAATTCGAGCTCGAATCTTAAGCGATTTGAATTCCGTTTATTTTTTTTTTTTGGCCTCGAACTCGAACAGTCAGAATCTTTCGAAGTACACAGCATTCGAGATTCGAATTTACTGAGAAGTTCCGAAAAACCCGAAATCCCAGTTGACTTAAAACACCCAGCGAGTTGTTCATGCATAAAATACAGTTGAAACTTACGTGCTGAATCCATTGAAGAAGCATTTTTACAATTTGGTTTGAATAAATGAGTCCATTGATCAGAGCATACGAGAGTGGACCAAATCCAGTACATATTTGAAGGACTAGAGGTGCAAGTTCAGGATTTCCCTGTGTGTACAAGCTTGTGAGAAAGAATCCTTTCCGTTTGATGAACTCTGTTAGAATTGGATTCTTGACACGGGCCAAATAGGCTGCAAGGAGTTGAAGGGCCAGACTCTTCAGCCCAGGATTTGGGTGTGAGCAGTAAGCAACAAAAATATGGGCAATTGTATTTGGTTCTAAAAGTTTACGGAATGCTTCATCCGGTAGAATTGAAATAGAGTTGAGGAGAATTGACATGACTCCTTCAAGGAGAGCTGTTTGGAAGGCCTCCGCAAAACTTACTTCAGCCTCCGTCGGGGGAACGTTCAGATTACTTTCGGAGTTGTTGTTAACCTTATTCCCGAAGGGGAGGGATGCCCTCCGCGCAGTCGCAGGTGTCATTACACCAACAGTTTCCGGGATATCTTCATCAATTCGCAGTGGGGCATAGTCGAGTTCTTCAATTTCTTCGCTTTCGGATCTGATATTCTCATCTTCAGACACTTCCTCACCCTCAACAACGCTGTTTAAGTTTGACAACGAATTCCTCTGTCCTCCATGGTACAAAAAGAAAGCGTCACACTTCCTTGGTAGAGGAGGAAGTTCTCGTGGCAGCATTGGCAACAGTCCAAAACGAATGTACGACACCGCCACCACTCCGTCAGGTGGAGCCATCAGTTCACTCAAAATGGATTTAACGGACTCAGCGAACTTAACTCCATCACTCACACCAAGTTCAGCCGTAACTGTTTCACTAGTCATATTATTGCAAATGGAGAGAAGTGTCTCTGCAAAACGATGAACTTTGAGAATCTCGACATTGAGCTCACGGAACGGCCCAGTCTCCTGGCACAAGTCAAGTATAATTTCCAGGAGGCACTCAAAGAGTGTCCAGTTCCCGGATGGAGCATTCTCATTCCCACATCGGTTACGAAGAAGCTGCTTCCATGAGGATAGAAGGCAGACGTTGAGAAGCTCATAATCCTCAATCCGATCTCCTTTTGTATTTAGTGAGGACTTGACAAGGGTTATAAATGTCTGGAATCCAAAGGTGGACTTTGAAGAATTTAGTAGAAACCGTACTAGCTCTTTCTGCTTCCGCTCTGAGCCTTCTTTCAGCCTTTTCTGGGATTTGAGCTGGGTGAGGACCAGGGACAGTCCTTTGGCCTGGAGGACATCATTATCGCAAATCTCAACAATCTGTAAAAAATCACAGATAAAAAATTAAGTGCAAAATTCCTCAGGACGTAAATCATACTTTATGGACAAGTTTTTCCGATTATTATTGATTTTTAGGATTTTTTTTCTTTCTCTCCTTTGGATAGCTCGAAGCAATTATAATAAAAACAACTAAATAATAAAAATTCTTCAAAGGATGGTGCCGTGGAAGACGGGTAAAAGTTTTGCTTTGACAATCTTATAGCCTTTTGTTTCTTATTTCTAGGTTTTCTACTCCCCTGTAAAATTATTTTTCATCCTTTTGTGGAACCAGGGTGTAACCGGGGGCTCCTTGATTTAAACCCGCGTGGCTGAGTTATGGAAGGCAGAGAAAAGAGTGTTCACAGAAAGCATAGGCGACTTTGAGATATAAAAAAAAAATATTTTCAATACGTTACCCTCGGCATAAAATTTTGAAATTTTTTAGTTTATTCTGGGATTCCTGCATATGGGTCGCATTTTTGAAATCATGACTGTGAGTCTGCTTAAAAATGTTGTTTCCTGCGTATTGCTGGATTTGAGCCTGCGCTCGTTAACGTAAGAATAGCAGAATCCACCCACAGTCATGATGGGAAAAAATGACCACTGTAAAGAATTTCTGGAATCCCAAGTTTCCAAATTTTAGGCGAAGGGGAAGTTACATTCAACACAATTTTTGCCTGTAAGAAAAACTCGCCTGCGCTTTCTGTGTACACTCTTGTTTTCTGTCAAAAAAATTAGAAATCGTTTTAGAAACAAAGATATTCGATTTTTGAAAAGAAAAATTCCTACAATAACACCATCTGTCTTTTAATTGTATTTTTTTCACGAGTTTTCCAGAAAGCAGAATTAAGAAAAAATGCCTGAAAAACATTGTGCTGCTAAAATTCCGAATGGTTTTCAAAAAATTCGTGAAAAAAAAAGTTTTACTGCCACAGCTTCTTGTCTTTCATCTGTCTTTTGCTGCTGCAAACTTTCGTAAATCGGAGTAAATTACTTGGGAACTCACCCTCCCGTATAGGAACAAAATCGCATTAAATCCACCTAGCTGATGGAGTGCCCACTGAAAATCCTCCAGTTTTTGCCAGTCATGCAAAATATCAAGTAGAGAATCCTGAAAAATCAAAAACTCATGAAATTAGAATAAGTTCATTTCATAGCTTCCTAATTTCTTTCTTGAGAATCAAGGTCAAAAACTCACACAATCCACATCTGGAATCGCTTTTAATTTAAAACAGTTGAAAATAGCTTGGAGCTCAGCTACTGTGATCTTCTGAGCATTTCTAAGCTCTAATCCTACTTGAGCTGGAGAGAGCCAATGAAACTCGTCCTCCAGGCTTCCTACTTTGAGCAACTCCCTCCTTGACCTAGTTAGACTTCCCGTCCTGGATGAATCTTCTGGAGGTGTGTAGTAGGAAGAGGTAGATGAGGAGAGGGCCTGAACATCCGTGTCCTCTCCTTCCTCCCCACTACTTCTATACTCCCCGATGTCCATGAGTGAGGGGCTCCTCGTCGTATCATCGCTGGAATCATCCGAAGAAAGCTGACCCCTGCTTCCCCCGCCGTGGAAATGATCATCTGCAGTCGTATAGGAAGATGCGTCTTCGTCACATTCCTCATATGTGCTATTGTTAGGGCTCGTCATCCTCATCATCTCGTGACTCTCCTAATCAGAATCAAAGCAAACAATAATTACAATCTGTCAGCACCACAATAAAAATTACATGTTCAAAATGTGACCCGTTTTTACAAAACATGCCATTTCCACCCAAAAGTAAAAACTAAGAAAACGCGAAAGATTTCCAGAATTTCAGAATTCACAGAAAAAACTTCACAGAGTTCGAAATTGCTGCCCTAACTTTTTTGAGGTGTTCGAGCTAAATTTTCAGGTTTCCATCGACTCTTCGATTTTTAAAGCTTTCGAACCTGAAATTTCTGCATTGGTGACCTTTAAAAAAGCCGATTGACCCTTAAGGAAAGAAAAATTCTAATTTCAGTCAGCTTCAAAAAGCTATAAGCACGCACAACCTTGACCTCTTCTTGCACCAGCCGTGTCACGGATTCAGAGGTATAAGGCAGTACTGGTCATTCGCTGCAACTGGCATGTAAAAATGGCTCCCAAATAATTATTACTTGAAAAAAATAGCGACTGAGAAAATAAGAGTAATTTTTCCCTTTGAACATTTTTGCTGCTACCGAAATCGTGACTGACCGTGAATGACATTGGAAATGCCAATTCGAATGTCAATCAGACCTCTGGGGGTGGGTGGGGGGAAACAAAAGTATTACTCATCCGTGCTCATTCATAATTTCTCTAATTTGTAATAAAATGGAAACAACAGGGGGTTTTTATAGGGTCGCCACACCTGTTTTCTCTTTTCAGGAATTCCAGAGTGGTAATTGAGCTTTTGGAATAAAATTACTCGGTCAATCACCTGGATTTCATTTTTCCAAAAAAGAAAACCCTGAATAATTCCAGCCTCAGATTTTTTGAAAAAGAGTTAGAAAAATAAATAAAAGCCAGGATTTTTGAGCAGTTTTACTAGAAATTGAGCTTACCTCAGACGCTGACGGGGAATTGGTTCCATTTCTCCTGCTTTCTGGATCCTCTGAATTTAAGCGACTTTCGTTTTGACCACTACCACTGTTCATCGTCTGAATTGAAAATGTGCTTAAAAATGCAAGAGCCAAAGTAGTCTGCTCTACCCCTCCAATGTCCGTATCATTATTGAGGAGAGATGAAATCATCCTCGTGTTCAGTACAATTACAGGTAAGGGGATTGGGGGATAAGACACAGGTGAAAGATGGGATGCTTTGCGTAACAATTACACTCACTACGTCGCTTTTCTGTACAAAAAATATGAAAATACTTGATCAGTTCACACTTTTTGGGTAATCTGTACTTGTGTCTGCGTTGAAATGATGGGTATGGTGGGACACTGCACGGGCTTCACTTGAGAATGAAGGTTATCCAGTCTACAGAACAGAAGAAAAAGTTGATGAACCAGTTCTTCATTTACTTCATTCAGAATCCTTTTATCTTCTGAGCTTGAAGAGGTGTATGTTGTTTCCTCAAACAAACAAATGAAATTTTTAGAAGCCTTATCTCCTATTTTGACTCGTAGGCTCAAACTCTTTGAAAATAATTAAATAGAGTCCGCCTGCCCCAATAATTAACTGGTCGCTGAGCTGGTTTTAGCGTTCGCTTTCTCCTTTCTGGTTTCTTTTATGGAGGTTTTAGGCTTTCTCTTTGGAATCTCGGATTTCAATTTCACTGGGTTTTTTTTTGCAAGGTTTCTTTGGAGAATCCTTATAACTGATTTCTAACTGAAAAGTCACGCAGTAGCGCTTGGATTTTTATTTCGGGGAGGTAGAGTGCATTTAAAATTTTGTTGGACTTTTTCTCGGAAAGAATTTTCTGAGGGTTTTAATTAGTTCAGATTTCGGGAGGTTGCGTGATTTTTTTTAGGGGACTTTAGTGGTTCAGAAAACAATTCGATCTCTGTTTTATCAAAGAGCTGGAGTTGGACTGTCCCCGGTCTTTATAAAGGAGAGCAATTTTATTGAGGAGAAATTAAGCCGTCTAATCTGAAGGAGATGCCGTTTAGGTTATGGGGGGAGGGATTTTGATTTCTTCCAGAAGCCAAGCTGAAGGATGAATATTTTACACGCGGAGGACGAATTTTCGAGAGGTTTCCAAAATGCATAAGACTTTCTGTGGAAAATTTTGAGGAAACTAATTCGTTCATAGGATTTCATATTAAAAACCTGTGAAAAAATATGGTACTGGCTCTCAGTCTGACTTTCGGGATTGAGGAATAAAGGGCTTTTCTTCTAGCTAACCTTACACCTGTGAATTTTAATTCACAATTTCGATTTTGACATAAGTGAAAAAGATGCTTGGCTTCCTGATTCTAAAAATGTGTCACCATTGACCCTACCGCTTGGATCAGCAAATGACTCTTAGCAAAATTAAATGACACCTAGCGGCCATGCTGCAGGCCATGCGGCCAGAACTCAAGTGTCATTTTTTTTGAATCTGGGAGCCAAGCCCTTTCGGTCGATGTGTACCCAAGGTACCCAGAAGTTCTAAGAGGCCCTACAAGGGCCTAAACCGTACCGTTGCATATGTGCGCTTGCGCTCGCTCGCCCAAAACTTAAATTCCGATAAGGATTTCGCAGCTTATGGAAAACTGGCAAAAGGATTCTCGAAAACAGGATGGTATTCAAATTATCGGTGGGAATAGGAAACCGCTGACCCATAGGTGCTTGGACTCGACGACTCCCATGGATGAGTATTCGAATATTTTTTATCTGAGAAAAAGTATGAACATTTTTTGAAAAGCGTTTTTATTTTCATCATGTTCCCATCGTCTCGAGTCTTCGAGTCTAATAAGAGATTTGAAAGGATTTGAAGTATAAGTAGCGGAGGGCTGCATGTGATTTATCACGAACAGATCACCAGCCCCCCCCCCCCCCCCCCCCCCCCCCCCCCCCCCCCCCCCCCCCCCCC
>JABASM010000105.1:13566-34933 GCA_019776545.1 Brachystomella parvula
CCCCCCCCCCCCCCCCCCCCCCCATCCCACCTTAATTAACACATCCGAGAACAACAGCTTTACCAGGGCACAGCTGCTTCCACTCCCTTCCTAAGCTATTATAATTTGCTCTTACTTAAAAAAATTATTTCAAACATGTACATGAAAAATATCTGAATCTCGGGATTTCGCAATCGCTCTTATTTTGAAGGCAGGTCAGGAGGAAGGGAGCTCATGTGATCCAATTAGAGTCCTTAAGTATGAGGGCATGTCGATTCGAGTACTAATATTTCCTGGAATATGGGCGCGGAAGCTTTTGATTGGACACTCCCAGCGGCAGCCGCCCCACCATACTCCACCCCATCCACGCTCCATCATTATCATTTGGATTTGGAATGAGGTCAAACCAGGAATGAGTCATTTGATATACCAGAAATTCTCAGGTAATTCAACACACTTCACTCAAGGAAAAAACACGCGACTCCTCAATGCTTTCAACGGACAGCTTTTGCTCTAAAAATGACAAAAAAAAAATTCAAGGCTGATTATGAGATTATGGAATTTCAATCCATTCCTACAAGGAAATGGAGGAGTGCGAAACCTGATTTGCCGATTTGCGGAATTACTAACTAGGCTTTCTGGAAGTGGTTTTCAGCTTTTTTTTTCTTACAGCGTGCAAAGGATTTTAAAAATCAAAATATTTTGATGCTGCATCAAAAAAATTTTTTGAAAACAAAGAGGCAGGTGTTGGCTCCGCTGCTCCACCCTTCAGAGATCTCAGCGTTTAAATTGTTTATAAGCAAATAGACATATATGATGACGAAGGAAGGTAAAGCAGGAAAAGTCCAACGTCCAGTGGAGCCACGACTCGGGCTGCTCCGGTCACCACTTCTGCTACTTTGAATCGCAGATTAAAATCTGTTTACAAACCTCAAGCGTCTGATTAATCCTAGATTTGAGGATGATGATAACCAAAGCTTATCAGCCCGCCTCAATCAATAACATTTTCAATTGAAGTCAATGAATAAACCCAGGGCTTCCAATTCCATAATCACTACATAATGGGGCTGGGAGCAATGACCTTTCTCAATGCCGTACTTGGCAGCCATTGCTTACCTGCCATATTTGAAATTCCAAAATGAAGAACTGAAAGTAGATTTTCAGTTCTCACTCATCAGTTTAATACCTGAGAAATAACATGGGATTTTTCCATTCATTTATTTTCTTCTTATATCTTCTATCATCTACAGGCAGGATGAGATGAGAACAAGCTACGGCGATTTAAAAAACATTGACAAATGAAAAAAGTGACACTTCTACACCGCGTCACACAAATTCCAGAGAAGTGACGCGTGGAGTTCAATAAAATGTAATTTCTAAACTAGATTGTGCAACGAAAAATGCTGCTGTGTAGTAAGTTGCATTAATTCCCTGCATCCCTTGAAAGCTGAAATCCAGGAGTCCATGAAGATTAAAGAATTTTGCAATAAAATGTTATCACAGCCGGATTTCAAGTTCAATCCGGCAATTATAACAGAGCTTAAGACACAAAATTTAACCTTCCAGCGGGATCTAGAAAACAACAGACATTTTGCGACGTTGGTTTGGCCCATAGTCCCAAGATGTTCCAGCAAGGGCAAACGATGAGCTGCTCTGTGTCATTACAATTAATAGATGGCAAGGATTTGATTTTTTAGTCTTTTCCCTTATAACTCCTTTCTCCGCGGAGCCTAAGATCTAAATCACAGAGTTGCTCCAAAAATCCGTCATTTGGATAGATCTGTCTTTTACTCCTGAAAATCACAAAAATGAAAAATAAAATCTTTGGTTGAATAGAAATTTTAATTGGGTTTTACCTGACTAGTTTAATCGCTTCTATAGCCGTCATATCCTTGTTCATCATCAGAAATGCAACGACAAGCGTAGCTGATCGAGAAATTCCTTCACGGCAATGCACCAAAATTTTCCCTGGAACAATAAAAATTGAGTTCAGAGTTATGTGTAGGAGCATAAGGGGCTATTTTTTCTTTCGAAATATAAAAGCTTTTTTCTTTCAGAAAAAAATTCGAAAGGAAAAATTCGTCCGAAAAAAGCTTTCTAAATTTGATTCAGGAAACTTCTATTCTGGAAAAAACTGGTTTTCGATTTTTGTTTCCAAAAATTTGGAAAATGAGCTTTTGTCTTTCCAAAACAAGAACTTTTTTCTTTTTCGATAGAAAAAAAATTCTTTTCTTCGAAAAAAAAGTCATTCAGAAATCCAGATTTTGTTATTACTAACGATATAAGCTTGCTTCAGTTTGAGAAAACTTTCCTTCAGAAAGAAAAAGCATTTTTGCTTTAGAAAAAAAGACCTTTTTGCTATCGAAGAAAAATTTTGCTAAATAAAGCGGAGAGACCTCCCGTCGAAAGCGCACTTTCGATGAATTCAGTTGTATTTCGGAAGAAAGGGGCAATTTGAAAGGCAGTTAGGTCCATAGCAGCTATGCCCATGAACTCGCACTGGAACCCAAGCTGAGCGTAGTACATCAGGGCTAGTATTCACATAGCGAATTGGACTCGTCCCTTGAGCAGCGTTCAGCACATGCGTCACACCCAGAGATTTTAACAAATCCACGTTTGTGGCTGTCCTCCTAAGAAATCCAAGTATCAAGTTTAAGATTTTTTTTTTTCTACCGAGATTATACTTGAGGTGCTGTGCGGTTACAATTGGCAGCGGTGCTACTGAAGAAGCTGGAGAACGCTTAGGCCAAAAAGAAAATAAAAAGAAACAAAAAACCCCAAAAACCAAAAATAAAAGAAAAAGCTTACCACCATTTTTCAGTGCGTCTTGAATGAAATCTGAGCATTCTTGAAAATATCGAAAAATCGGGAAGCGACGCTCATCATTGGCTTGAATCCCAACAAAGGAAATTCCATGCGGACTGTAAAAGCTGCTTCTCGTAAGCACACACCCCCCACAATTCTCTTTCAACAAGCAGGAAGCACATGCCCAAGCCCCATTGAGTACGTACGAAATCCCTTCACACTTCAGCGTACGCAAGCTTAGAGCCGTTGTTCTAAAAGCATAAAAGCAGGATTACAGCACCTCGTTAGTGATTTTTAAAATAAAAATATTTTAATTTTTAACATACGCATCTCCAATGAAAATCCCAGGGAAAACTTCGTCATAAGGATTGACGGGTGGTGTCCAGCGTTCGCTCACAATTCCTCTGAGGTCCCCAATAGTTGGTCCATGCCTCCTTGTAAATGATCCCATACCCATGTAGAACTCAACCTGATAAATCCAGTAGAACAGAAAATTAAGCCGAGGACAAAGGAATTAGATTGAGAGCATTTATTGCGTCTTTCAGAATAAAATCTTTTGTGTTTCTCCTATTTTAAAATATTCTCATTATATTTAAAGTTAAATTTTTTAAACCAAATTTTAACAATTTAAACAAACGTAATTTAATTTTAATTGCTCAGGATTTTTTTTAGTAAAATGAGAACAAAAAAAAAATACAGTCGAAAAATTCTCTTTACCTTTTTTAGTGGTAAAAATCTCTAAACTAAAAAAATTTAACTTAAGATTAAAAACTACAAATTGAGACCAGAGGATAGATGAAGGAACAGGAAAATCTTTAGCACTACTAGGCTTATGTACACTCCCTCACCGACTGACGAAAACCCACCATGGTCTTGAATATTCGCAAAATGAATAAGGAGAAACGCAGCCGCTTTTTCCGTCATCATTCTACTTGCCAAAAAAAAAATCCGGCCTTCCATCAACCCACACACGGCATTTTCCTAATTTGAACCAGGAATAAATTACATCGTCCTCGAATTCCTGCTACGCCAAACTAGCTCACAAGCTAGTGGAGATTAGATAACAGTATTTTATTTTGAGTAGAGAAATGAAGATCGGTGGGATTTTTTTTTCATCGAGGATATGACGACCTTAATGATGGTCAGTAAAGGCAACAACACTGATCCACTCCTCCTTCTCGTCCCTCGCCCATTAAAATTCCATAAAAACCGTTATCCTTACCACTGGAAAAATATTTCATTTTTTCCTTCATTTTCAAAATTCAAAATTTAGCAAGTTTTTGATCCTACCGTTTAAGTTCGCCCTTGACGTTATTGGCACAAAGAAAGCTTTGCCTGGTTGGTCTACTCCTAATATCTAAGACCCTCTGCCACTGAGACTGATGGCGAGGGGGGGGGGGGGTATCTGACTATTTTCCCTATATAGTACTTAAAGATCTCTCTCCGCAATGGAGTAAAGCTCAGGTTCTCAAGTGACATTGGCCTAAATCTGAACATCGATTTTTCTTTCCAGGAAAATAAAAAGCGAGAGAGTCGACCTTGGCTTTTTCATGAGATTGGCTCTCTGCCCACTCATACCCCGAAAGTGAAAATTCGCAGAACCCCTACTTCAGCTCTCTCCGTTCCGTTTCAGCGTAGGAGGAGAAAGTAATTAGCTCAATAAAAACCAACAGCCGAAACGAACTCCCTCTCCTTAAAATTTTGGCTTTGACTTTTAGCTCGAGATCTCCAGAAATCCCGTCATACTTTCTAGAGAAAGAAACTATGGAATTTTGCTTGGAATTTTTGAGGCCCTAATCAGTTTTAGTGAGGATTTGAGTCCCATTCACATTAATTCCAGATGAGATCAGTTGATTGGTGGGATTGTTGAGTGGAGTAGCTGTGGAGGAAATCATGGCAGACGGGATGCAGAGTGTAATGGTTCTCGTTCCATTGTTGAGATTGGGGGATGGATCCATGCCAGAAAGTTGAGACTGTTGGGATAAGAGGCTCATCACAAATTCCGGTTGCAGGAGATTCTCGATGTCATTTGTTGACACGTGTCCATTTGTGGTTGTAATTAGATACCCGTAGGACTGCTGGGGGACAATGATTTCTCCCTTTTCTGCTTCGCCGAGCTCAGAACATGTTTCTGTCTCCTCAACATTCTCAACGTCCTCGGGAAGTTCAAGCTCCTTAATGTCTGAGACGTCGGACTGCTCGCTGTTTTTAACATTGTTTTTCTGAGGTCTCGGCGTCTAAAAATAAGAAAGTAAAAAATCAACACCATAAAAATAAAAAATCATTCAAAAAAATAATTTTCGTATTTTCTCCGTATAAGGTCAAAAACAATTTGAAATGACGGAATAATTGATTTAAGGAAAAATACTTGGCCTCAATTCAAACTGGATTTTTTTCAAAGAGCCTATTTTCAAATTCAGAAGTTTTTTCTATACCTGGATCTCTGGTGGCATCAATGAGATATGGAATTTCCGCTGGTGTTGCAGTAGTTTGGCTCGTGTAGCATACTGCCTATGAGCAAAATGAGCATCCATGAGGCGTACCAACAATCTCTCCAACAATCGTCTCCTTTCGAATGACTTGATCCACGGTAGCTTTTATCTGTTCCATCTCAACTCCGTCAAATTCATTCAAATTCAAATCCAGGGTCGTACTCCCTACTCCCTCCTCTAAAATAGCCTTCAGGTCTTTTCCTCGGACTTGCGGTGGAACGCTCTTCCCTGGATGATTCTTGAGAATGTGGGATTTACGCTTCGAGCTGCTCTTGTAGACACGCTCACAGTATGGGCAGAAGTAGTGCTTGGCTGATACGGGTGATGGGGAGAGCTAATTCTGGGACGTGCTCAACATCAATCTCAGGGTGTCGCTTCGCGAGATGGTTGACCAGCATTCCACGACGCCGAAACCCAATCATACAGTCCACGCACCGAAAAGTGAATTTTGAGATTTCATCTTCTGTGAGCCTGGGAAGAACTTTCTTGCTCACTTCCTTTGGCTTGTGGTTACGCTGGACGGGTACTGAGGATTCGGCTGGAAGGACTTGAGTCACCGACGGCTCCACCTGCTCCTGCTTCGAATTTCCATGATGAACTTTCCTCATATGATCCGTCAGCTTGTCCTTTCTTTTGAACTGCCGCCCACATTCTATACATATAAAAATTACATTCATTTAATTTCCATTCGGCAATGGAGGAAATGCGTATCAGAGCTTCAAAGAGGTACCTGCACAGAGATAGGCTCGGAATGAACTATGCCTCAGTTCATGAAGTTTCAGCTTATCTGGAGAAGGAAATTTCATGGAGCAGTCCTCGCATGAAAAGACACGCGGGCCATGGAAGGCCCTGATGTGTTTCCGCACAACAGAATAAGTAGAGAAATCCTGGAATACAAAAACAAGTTAATTATTCAGCCCGTCCTTCATTCCGAATTCTTTTTCTATTCTCCAATTCAGAACAGCAATTCATGAAAAATTCAGGATAACTCTAATCGTCTTAAAGTTGAAAAAATGAGGACCAGAGGCCTCAAGGAAACAAGTCAAGCTCCCCATTCTCAAAAAAAAGAATCCAGCTCACTTGAATAATTAAAAAGGTAAGGTGTAATTTGCCCCTGTACATGGTTCCATGGGATAGGAAAAGTGTAAACATAAAAATTTAGGACAAACCTTCGGACAATGAGGACAGGTAAACGATCCATGCTCGTTCTTGTGTATGTGGACATGTTCCTTGAGGTGGACTAACTGGTGGGTTGAGAATTCACAGAGAGGACACTCGAAAGTCGGGTACTTCCCTGTCATAAACAAAGTATTCAGCTATTAAAGAATCAAATTCGAGCTTAATTTTGAATCCATTAAAAATGTTAATCTGAACTTTAACATGACATTTTCTACCGAACTTAATGATACGCAGTTAAATACAAATTAAATTCCATTGTTAATTTAACGACGGGGACGGTATGTGTTTTCACACAAGGCGTCCCTTTGTTTGTCTGCCATTGCAGAATTTTCTTAGATTTTTATCATATTTTCATCATTTTGTTAGCGTTAGCATTTTCAATTTCAAAAATTTTTAGGAATTTAAGAATTTTCAGAACTTTGTCGAGCTTAATGCTTTTCGAATTTTCTTTAAACAGAGATGATTTAATTTTTTTTTAATGTACAAACGGATTTCAACTTTTCAAAACTTTTGTAGCCAAAAAATTATTGAAAAAAAAATCATGCCTTTTGCAAATACTGCTGATCGCAAAAAAAAAAGAAAAAAATTGTGAATTAAAATAAAATTAAAATTGATAAAACTTACCCTTATGAATTTTTGCATGCCCCGCCAGTGCAGAGTTGGAGAGAACTAATTTGTGAAAATGAAAAGCAAAAATTATTTTTCCATTTTAATCATGTACAAATCAGAACTAAATTAATTATAATCAGATATGGGACTTACATCGCTTTGAACAGACTTCACATTTGAGTGGCTTGAGATCATCCTGACCATGGACCATCATATGCTTCTGAAGACGAATTTTCGTTGCAAATCCCTTGTAGCAGAGGTTACATCGAATTTTCTGGGAAGAAAGGATATTGGAACTTGATGCTTCCTGTACTGCTCCCACCTCTTCCCCCGCTTTTTCAATTTCCATGTCCGGTGAGGAGCTCTCCACAACATTTTCTTCCTGTTCCCGCTTCAGCCGCTCAATCTCCTTCTTTTTCAGCGTACGCTTCGAATAGCTTGTGGACTCCACTTCCATTTCCTCTTTCAAAGCCTCTCCTTCGGAAGTGCAATCCTCAGGATTAGATGAATTGTTCAGCGAATTGTAGAACTTCCGGATTGCTTTTTTCTTCGGCCTTCGAAACCCATCGTCCTCCACGTGCTCAGTATCAAGATGCTTGTTGAGCTCCTCCATTGAGCTACAATTAAGCTCACACTCGAAGCACACGAACTTTTCATTTTCTCCTTCAGCTTTCCGCTTGACTTTCTTAGAGACAACTGGTTTCCTCGGCGTCTCCTCCCCACTCCGGTCTGGAGTTGGTTCTGGAGGGAAATATGGGACGTTGTACTTTTGAGAATAGTCAGCCGAGTATCCAACCTTGAGTTCTGTTTTAGGTGAAATCTCTCGACACGCCGTAAAGTACAGATGCCCGTCCTCTTCCTCCGTCACCAAAAGATTCTGCTCCTCAGCTGACCTCGCCCTCCTCACATACTTCATCCAATTGGTCAACTCATCATCCAAGCGATCCAGCTGGTAAATACCGGAACTGTCCACAATGAGTAGTACGGGGTAGACCGTGTCGTTGATCGTCTCCACGTCGGCCTTAAGAACCCGTTTCAAAGGACCCTCGACCGGACCAAATTTCGCATTTACAGAAATCTTCTTATTTCGCTTCGTAACCACGCCCCACCCATTCCCAGACATTCTCATGAGAGACAATAGGCTGGGAAGGCTAGCAAAGGATTTTGGCTGGACTTGTCGATCTGGAATTAAATTAACTTTCTTCTCAGGACCCTCTCCGCCCGCCTCTACTTTTTCCTTCTTCTTCACTCGGATAATTCGCTTCTCATCGATGATTTTACAGTCGTTCCCAGACAGGAGCTCAGCAAATACCTCAGTCGACTGTGAATCGAAGGCCGCGGCCACGGTCGTAGAAGTTGTTGAGGTTGTAGTGAAAATAATATTTGACTCAACACAGACATTCCCATAGGCTGAATTGCTCAAATCTCCTCCAGCGTCCTGTGGATGGGGCAATGACAAGTCCTCCGACTCTTGGGCAGCGGCGTGATGGTGGACAAGAGCTTGCTCCAAATTGACCAAATTCACAGGCTCGTCTTCGCATGGTAACATCACAGCCCGATGATTTGAATTTAGGAGAATGGGTGATGAGTCTGTCATTATTTGAGTTTTTCCGGTAGGAGCCCCACTCCCACTGCTAAAAGACTGCTGAAGGTCCATTGGCATAGAGGAAAGGAGCGGAAGCCCGTCTCGCTCTGACACGAGATTCCCATCATCCAAGTGGGGCAGGTGGAGATGGGGATGAAGGTGTAGATTCCGCTTGAGAAAATGAGGGTTGAGATGCGTCTTTTCAATTTCCATGGTCATATCCATTCCTTCCTCTTGCTCTTCCTCCTGCTGTCCTTGCCCTTGCCAGCTTCTATGGCCATTCATACCCTGCCACTCATTGCTCGTCATCATCCACGAATTATTACTACCCGAATTGAGTAACCCGCTATTCGAAGTGCCAGAACTAGACATTCGGAGCCTATTTTGATATTCGGCCGTTGAGATCCATTCATCATGTGACTGTGTAGTACGTGAAATTGGTTCCATCATTAATAGATTTCGAAGTGTAGACTCCGTGAGGGTGGACTTCCCGCCAGATAGAACCAAATCGTTTGGATCCAGGAACTGTTGCTGCTGCATTTGAATTTCTTCAACCCCTAACAGATCATTTCGCTCATGGCCATCCTGAGCTTGCATCCCCAGCACAAAATTCCAAATGAGAAGAACCGGGGTGGGAAGAATTCTGGAACTGAATCCCGTCATCTTCATTTTGAATGGCAGAGGAAAGGATGAGTCGGGATGAGGAGGGCCCCGCCCCGTTGGAATTGTTGAAAATCTCATCACCGAGAATACTCATATTCCCGTAGTAGTAGTTGTAGGTATCTCCTGAGTCATACAAAATATGGCTATGAGCATTTGGATCCGCCGAACCTGACTCATCAACTTTTGACATCGGGTCTGAGAATTCTTCTCCAGCTGTGGATCGTATGAAGGCCTCGTAGTTACTCAGTGCATTCGGGTATCTGTCTGGAGACACAGACTCATCTTCCAAGAGTCCATTGTTCTCAATCACGTGCTCATGCTGCAAAGCATCCTGCAGTATGAGAATTTTGCTGCTGCTGCTGGAGCGAGGCGAGCAAAGTCTGATTATGATGAACCAGCGAGTCTGATGCCGGGGATGGAGGATTCTGCTGAGATAAATTTTGCTGTTGTGGTGGGGATTGTGGTGGTGACACCGGGATCTCATTCTGCATTCGGTGAAGTAATTTTTGTTTCGGAGTGAGTGGGATTTTCTTTGTAAAATTTTTAGGTTGAAATCACCGGATTTCTTGAAGGGACTGGGAGACTTGAAGCCGAGGAATCTCCTCCATAATTTGTACTATTGGGGGATGCCTCAGCCAAGTTCAAAGGACCTTGACTAAGTTGCCTCCGCATCAGCGGTTCCGATGGGATCACCACCTCTCCATCATTATTGCTCACAGGCACACCGTCCACACTGTCCACAGAGTTTGATGAATTGGTCACTACACCTGCTGCAGCGGCAGCCTCGATTCTCTCCAACTCCAGAGCATTTGCTAGTCTAGCCACTAATTTCTTGATATGGTATGGTTTATTGGTACCGGAAGGGAGGGCAGACGAAGAGTCCAGCAGCGAGGAGACGAAATTTAACTTTGATGGACTCGTTCCATAATCCCAGGAGGAGCGACCAGGCGATGGGCCGGGTTGATTCATAATACTATTTGAGGAATCTTGGAGGCTCGACCCAATGCTCTCATTATTAGATACACCAAGTACAGGATTATTACTGGAACTATTGCTACTCGCTTGAGCTTGAGCTGAAAAACGCTCGAAGCTTGAGGCCTTCTTGATTTTACTTCTCAGAGGAGACATGTTCACAGTGGAATGAGAAGCACTGGAAAATGAAGAGGAAAATGAAGGGCCACTCTGATTATTTAAAATAGGATGAGATACGTCGACTGAATCTGAGGGTGCTCCATCAACCTGATTCGGAATTGGAGGGGGTTGAATAATCACCGGAGGGGACATGAGCCTTGGGGTCTGTTGACTAAGGTTCTGACTGATTTCATCAGGAGGGGAGAAGGGGGAGGGTGGAATGTCATCCACGGTAGACGAAGACACGACACAAGGGTCTTGGACAGCATTACTCGGAGCACTCCCATTGCTCGGACCATTGGGTCTATAGGAATTTGAGACTGACGATGGACCCCAGTATGTTGAGTCTGGACTACCAAGGGGTGAAGAGCTCCGATTCCCAGGATTTCTCTGCTGCCCACGAGAGGGAGGGTTGAAAGACGGAGTGGAGGAAGAGGGCTGGAGCTCATCCTCTTCACCCCCTCGACCATTTAGGAATGAGGGTCGATTCATTACTCTTGGCGCGGCTCGTCCCCGTTGGGGTGGATGAGACGTCGTACTCGAAATTAAAGATGTGGAAGGTCGACGGGTCCGAAGTGGATTTACTGAATTTTGTCTTCCTAAGTCCCCCGCATCATCCATTCTTTTCCGTCTGGAGAGATTTCAGTGGGTGGCCCTCTGCAAGGAAAAAAAAAAAATAAGTACATGCTGAATTTTAATATTTGCAACACTTTACAGTTTATAAAATGATAAGAATAATCTGAGCTGATATGAAAATAGAGAAACTCACAAGCTTTCTTTCCTTCAATTGGGTTCACCCTTCCCCACTTCCTGTGCGAAAAAGCAAAGACCCAAAACCAGCTACCAACCCACCACCAACCACCACTTTGATTCAACTAAACTCGAAGAAGAGTAAAAGTGGACTGAGAAGCAGGAGTCCACTGAAGCAACCCACAGCCCACCAATAAACACTCATACAAAAGAAACCCCAAAGATCCAACGAGTAGAGTCCACTCTTTTAATAGCACGAATCCACTGCTCCTCTTAACTACTCCAAAAATTGGTCATTTGTAAATTTCAATTTTAGTTATTGGATAGCCCTGCATTTGGCTAGGGCCAAGCGTCCCAAAAACCAAACTGGCCCAATCATCCCTTCCATTTTCAGCGCACCGCTTCCCTATACGGGACCCAAACAGCCAACCTGCTCCGACCTGTCACTCTCACCGACTAACGCGGCACTCATCGTTCCACATCCACTTTTATCAATGTGTATAGGATTGTGAATTTTCCTGGAATGACCTTGTTTTCCTAGACAGGAAAGGTCTGATCATGCCCTCTCTCTCTTTCTACCCCTCTGCGTCTCTCCGCCACAAGCATCAGTTCATCCTTGGAAATCGGAATCCTTGGTTTAGAAAAATCGAAGAACCTCCAGACTCAATTGAAAAGTTAATGATATTGGTCCAGGCATAAAAACTGTTTAGGAGAAAAAGCCAGCCTGGATTTTCCCAAGGTATTACAGGTGTATCAGTATTGATTTCTGTGATTTTCAGCAGTTTTTATCTTTTCAGTAAAAAATCAGACCCAGAAATGGCGACACATTGTCTGAAATGACTAAAATTTTAAAGCAATTCGTAGCAGAAAAATCCAAATGACCGAAATTGCATGAAAAAAAAATTGAAAAAAGAAAAAAAAATCCCATTACCAATTACTTCTGGAAAATCGCATCCAAAAATTTGAAAAAACTCAGATTTCAAATTTTAAAAACCTAAAGATGTGCGTGTCTTTAGATTCAGACCGACTCTCGAGCTTGGCCACTGCCTAGCAACTTTCAGAATGTAGGACATTAAAAAAAGATACCAAGGACACTGGAATTCCAATTCCTTTAGGCACCCCAGGCACCAGGCTGAGAACGGAGAGCCTTTTATTCAAAACAGGACTCGAACACGCAGATGTACTTCGAGGAATCCCTCACCTCATTTTCCCAACATCCCTCTCCCTGTCTCATAGTCTCGTCGACCTCCGAAACCAAGCCTCCTGCTCTTGAAAGTAGAAAAAGGGAGGCGGAGGACCTTGGACTGGATTCCCCTCTCTCTCCCCTCCTGGAAATGACCTTCCACGGGATCCTCCGAAAAAACCCACCTCAGAAAAACACATTCCCTGTTTACTCCCTGTCTCGTCTCTAAAAAGGAGGCCTTGGAACATTTCTTTCAAAGTAGAGCAGGGCAAGACGGAGGAGTTAACCTAGAATCTAGAAAATCAAGCGCCCATAAAATGGAGTAAACAATTTGATGAGGATGATGATAGGGCAAGGATGACCGGTACCATGCTTTTCCTCGAATCAGGATAACGCCAACCTTGTCGACTCTCCAAGCACCAACCTAGCGCTCCCTGACCTTCAATACAGAACACGGAACTGGAATCATCAAAAACTCACGTTTTATGGATTTCATATCCTCAGAATCTCCTAATCAGGAACCAGTATGGCCCAGAATGACGTATAATACCAGAAGCCTAGTGACGAAGAACGAGTTTAACCTTTAGAAGCACACGCGACGGACTGGCTAGGATTAGACCTTCAAAAAAATCAATTAATCCCTAAAGAACCTCATTAGAAATTCCGTGCTTTCCTACTATTTATAAAGAAGCTCAAGAAAAAATTCAGCAATTAATTTAGCAACTACTTAGCCAAGCTAGAAATTAATTTAGCAATTAAAAAATAATCACTTTTCCAGAACTGAGACTAAAATTTAATGATAGAGGAAAAATCAAGCCGCCTGAAAATCGATCCTAATTTTACAGGTTTATCCTACGCTACCAATTCCACGTATTCCTGGATTTCTAATTAAAATTCTGAAGCTGGACGCTGAAAGCTGTAAGAACTTACGATAAAATGAATCCACAATATTCTTGGCCCGCCACAGCGTCTTCTCACTATCCTTCACTCCTTCAGAGGCTGGAATTAATTTCTAATGCCAAAACCCTCGATTAGCCCTAACGAACACCCCTCGGTGTGATCTAGATGATGTGATCTTACAAACTGCTGCACAATTAACAAGCCTCTCTGTTCGTACTACCACGACTGCCAAAACAGACTTCCTCATCCTCATCCACATACTACTATACGGAAGCTCATACACAATAATTTTTATGTATTTAACCTCCAAAATTCTAATATACTTAGGTCTTTTTATTTGTTCACCTTGTGCTCGTGCCAATGCCAAAGCGCTACCTCAAACCTGTTCTGCGTAATCCTCTAGCAGAAGCCGAAGCTATGGATCTGTCGTAACATCCTCATTTCATGCTTGACCTTCTCACGCTACCCCTCCCCAATTATTCCCCTCCTGTCCTAACCCTTTCACCCACAAAATTCATTCCCACTCCCAGCTATCCAAAAATACTGAATTCCCTTCTTCATTTCCTTATAATACTCTACTCCCATTTTTACAGTATAATTAAATTGAATTAAATGAAAAGAAGATGAGCTTGGGAAATAAATTGTTGCATGGAATGACATTTTGCTCAAAAATCCCAAAAGGCAAGGTTCAAGGTGAAGGTAATCTTCATCTATCCATCCTCGTAAGGTAACCCGATCATCAAAATTTCTCTCACATGATTGTTACATGAGACTCCTAGTATTTGTGTCCTCGTCGCTTTGCCCTCTCCTAATCTACAAGCATTTTTTCCTTAAGCCCAAAGGCAAAATTAGCATCTAAATGTCAGCAGGTCCTGATCTCGATCTTGTTCACCTTCTTTCTGCTCCCACCTTTTTTCCACCTCCCCTCTCCTCACATTTCCCGTAAAAGCTCCATGATTCATGGAGACTGTCCTTGGAGGGTATAGACTTAATCATCAAAGAGAACTAGAGGAGGACTCACCTCAGGGAAAAAATTAATCATCATTCACTTGTGATCCAATAAAGCGAATTAATTTTGCAAGCAAACGAGTTGCCTATAGGACGAGGGAAGCAGCCCATTAAACTGATTAACCAGCCCGACAAATCCAATTTCATTTTGAATTTAAAATTGAGCATACAGAAAATCAATTTGCTTAAAATTGCCTTGCCGTTGCCTTTTGCCTGGGATGATTTTTCTCCTTTAAAATCACGGCTTTAAAAAAAAATTAGAAATGAAATGAAAAATGAAATAAAAAGAAAACAAACAATAAGAAAATTAAAGAATTAACAAAAGAATCAAACAAATTAAAAACTAAGAGTCGATCATGAAAGAAACATACTTCCGAAAAATTAGAAATCGCTTGCCTCGCTTATCTATAATTTCCAATCTCATAAAAATGGAAAGTGATGAGTAAAATAAATTTTATAGTCAAAAAAATTCCAAAAAATAAAAAGCTACAAAAAGAATTGTTTCGAAATAAATTCAAAAGGAAAAGTGAGCACAGTGAAGTACAGAGGTCGGAAGCACCTAAACCTGCAGCACCATTGCAACGACGGAAGCGGATAAGTGTGTGAAGGGCATCCCAAGACTAAAAACTAAAATAAATAAAGAAGGCTATACTAAACCCAAGGCATTGTTCAATAGAAATTAATATTATTCTAGGATTTCTATACTATTACTGTCTGTGGTCTGACACAATTCGAGGAATTGAGGCCTGCAACAGAGGACATGGACAAGGAGAGAGGATACCAGGGTTACCACATTATTAAAAGATGAGAACTTGGACTGACCGGTAGCAGCGTGGTTACTGATTCAGGCTTTTCAAGGTATGGGACAAAGGAAATGATCTTGTCACCCACACCACCATGTCAACAGTACTCTAATTTTACTACTATCCTCAATAAAATAAAAATACTCAATGAAAAAAAAAATGGAAATCAATGCAAACGAAATAAGTCAATGAAACGTATCCTTCTTTCTCAAAATAGTATTGAAGTAAATGAC
The DNA here is from genome assembly GCA_019776545.1 of Brachystomella parvula. NCBI lineage: Eukaryota > Metazoa > Arthropoda > Collembola > Poduromorpha > Brachystomellidae > Brachystomella > Brachystomella parvula. The sequence continues at coordinate 28,887 of JABASM010000105.1, forward strand.
CTCTTCCCATTTGGCTCTTGCCATGAAATCATTGTTGTTTCAACAATCATCTACCTTTTGTTGATTTAATTCTTACACCCTCTATACAAATATACCAAAAATACCCAGGAACACTGTAACCTTCTTGTCACGGTTAAGCGATCCCCATTGAGGCGACCCTCTGCCTGCTCTTCTTCCCTACTTTCCTTAAAGGAGTTCATCCCTCACGGCTTTCCAAGCTTCTGCGTTTAGGCCAAGGTCAGGCCTAGCCAAAAGCCGGATGAAAGGAAGATTGGGGTCCCTGCATTGTACTCCAAATAGCCATGCCCTATTTTTTTTCTTCAATTACCGGAGAGTGACTTGGTTACAATTTAACAAGACCCAAGTCCCTACTACATAATAATAATAATAAATAGACATAATGTCAAATTAGATGAGTTTGTAGGTAGACTCCTCCAAAAAACCTTTTCCAAATAATAATTGTGAGAAGTAAAGCTCTCATTTTCTACTTCCAAGGCTGAATTCTTTGTAGTTGACCCAGATAACCCCTTCATTCGCCTCGGCTCACTTTTCATTTTCTCTAGAGAGGGATATCACTTCAAGGTACCGTACCTACACTTGAGCTCCCTTCGTGTCAAATAAAATATACAGAAAAGAAAACCGCGGATGAAACCAGACCACGCTCTTATCTCTTCAAGGAAAACGGAAAATCCAGGGAAATTAGAGCAGAGCTGGACTACCACAGCGACCAACCGGACCTTGACACCCATGATAACAATAATGAGGAGGGGAAATAATGAGAACCCGATTTTGATAAGTAATTGACTTCGTCAAACGGAATGGGATGCGTACCGACCGGAAGTCTGGACGCTGATTGAGCCAATCACATTAGCATTAGATGGAGAGGACAGTTTGCCTGGAATAAATTAATTTTAATAATGGAAATCTAGGTCACAAGCTCTCAAGACAATGAGGAGCCTATTTTTATCATCATCTAATAGGATTTCCCATGTCAAAAGGCTAGCCTTCATCAACAATTATCTCAAGTTACAATCCTAAACTTTGATTCTAACACTTTGTTGTTTCTTCTTCCTTGCTCCCATTTCCGTGGAACAATGAGCGAGTAAATCGGGTACTCTTGCTACATTTCAGCTCAGGTTTCCTAGTTTTACATCCTCAATGAATTGAAAGATGAAACCTATTACAGTTTTGCCTAATTTAATCCTTTTACCAAAAATAGACTCAACTGGGTCATCTGAAGCCTCCTTTTCTACCTCGTCGTCGTGATTTCTAAATCTGAATCCTTATTGGAACAAATTACAAGAGACAGAAAGGACACTTCATTCAGATGAGGTGACCCCGTTTCAATTACAATAACGGCCACAGAGGGAATGAATCATTAACTGCATCACCTTAACTACCACCACCAAACCCTCAAATCAATCGCCGACCTCAAATGGAAACAGCAATTGGGTAGGACCATCCTCATTAATTTCCAAGGGTCAAGCCCTGAATGAGGACTGAACTGAAGGGGAGTATTCTTCTCAGTCTTACAGAATTCAAAAATAGTCGCGATGACCTGGGCGGAAGACAAGATTTTTCTAAAGCTGGAAACCACTTTGACATGCAGCAGACATCGCTCAGTCCAGCGTCTTTAAGCTTTTTCGCTGATTCGCTTCTTTTTTCCTGGCATATGCTGTCCGAGGACTAGCCCTGTCCGAGACACGAGAAATTGTGTCTTTGGGAGATAGGCTTTGTTCTGACTGATACGTTCTAGATTCTACGTTTTTCTGAAAAAACACTATTAAAAATTTTGTCGTAAATTCAGAGCAAAACCTACATTTTTCAAAATTCAATCTTAATTTCTCAGTGGTAATTAGTCCGGATGAGATTTAACGCGACTCTACTGAATTTTCGTTCAAACAAATCTCCAGCGGCTTTTGTCCAGGCGAATCATCCGCACGAGGTCACAGGCAAAGCCATAGGAAAACGTGTCCTAGACCCTCGCAGACCCCTGTTTCTCGTGTCTGAGACTCGTTTTCGCTTATACCGGGACGCGGACACGCTTTTCTCGAATTTGAAAAAACGTGTCGGTCCTAGAGAGCCAGTCACGGAAAACCCCAATAATGACGCTAGGTAAGCGGATCGCTGGAGATTGGAGACTAATCGGATTAGGACTCATGCGATAAAAATACATTTAGACTTCGACCCGACCTGACCCCATGTCAGGTCCCCATGAGCGACAGGATTTGGATTAGAGTACGATGACCCTTACGCCGCTGTGCTGTAGCCTCGTGCTCGGAATACAGGAGCTATAGTTATGAGTCTGCATTTAAAGTTATGGCTCTGCTTAATTATTGTGTAAGAGTGATTAAGAGAGTTCATTAAATGACAACAAAGAAAAAATGGAATCGTCCAAATGGTAGTGAAAGTGTAGTAACCTCTCTATGACAGATTAGAGGAAGGAAGGAGAGGCTAACAAACTCGCTATGCAGCATAGCCAAACAGATCATCATCTCCCATGAAAAGTGAAAATGGGCGATTCCATTGGTTTAAAAACATTGGAAGGGGTGTCTTACCGCATTCTGCTTATGTTTCAGCCTTCAATGAACAGCCTGTCACCTCACTTCCACCATCAACAATCAGCATGTCACCCACTCTTCACCTCTGACCTCTACACTTCCTACTTCAGGTTAAAAACAGCAGACGAGAATAAAAATATAAAGAAAATTCCGGAATTTCAATTCAATTTGAACTCTTCTCACTCCTCAAGTCCTTTTGTTGTGAGAATGGAGTTTTTGACGCACTCGCATCAGAGATCCAAATACTGCTGGGCTGCTGCTGGGGGATATTTGGGTTTAGGCAGGAGGGCCTATGTTTCTTCCCGTTCCTGGCTATGAGTTGAGGGGAGGCTGTCTCATCGCGATGCGATGTCTGCTAGGAGGGGACGAGGCGATGGTTGGAGAAAAATGCATCAATGATGGATAATTTTTGGACATGTGTGGACTGCCAACTCAGGAATCCGCCTATACTTCCCATGGTCAAACTCAGGAAATCAATAATTCATAATCTCGAGACAAACAGGCCGTGGCTTGTGGCTGCTGACGACGGCGACGACGGTGGGCCCAGAATGATTCTATAGAAAAAGAACCAGGTGGTAGAGATGAGATCATAAAAGACTCGACCTTGGTTGAATTCAACACGAAGATCCTTCCCAGCGACTCAGAATCAATACTTGGAAAAAAGCTGATGGAACCCGGACTCTTCGGATTTAAAATGGCATCGGATTCCTCTATAACAATAAAAAATTAAATAAAAAACCGCAAGACTGTATTCAAACTTACTGAGAAAAAGATTTCTTTTACGAAAAATCTCCCCTTCCCTTCTAATCGTCTTAAATCTTCTTCTCATCTTTCGTGATGCATGCCTGCATCATAAATCACAGAAAATGGAATCTCCTTTACTCAAGCTGAAGGTCAATTTCCCATTGATTGCTATACAGGCATATTTCTGTACCAATAGTGACTTGTGCATAGGAAGCTAACGCTAATGCATTTAATTCGACTTTGAGGGTAATTGCATGAGGGTTGCTATGAATAGTAGGTTAATTACTTATTGTTAAAAGTTGAGTAAGAGCCATGTGCCTCTTGTTTACATTTTCAGACAGGTTACATAACTGCATCATCCTACTTACCATTAGAAATTGAGGAAGGAGAATGATACATGAACTCAATTGAATCGTTTCATTCTTTAAATCTCTAATCTAGGAAATGAGAATGAAAAACTTTCTATCGAGAAAGCTAAAAAGTTCATGTAAATAGTATTACACAATAATGGCGATTAGGAAACGACGTCCACCCCCGCGGTCTACCCCCCATGGTCTCATTACTATACTGACTTCCTCCGAAAGAGAAACGAGTAATTGGAAACTAACGGAAATTCTAAAAAGGGAAAATTAGATCACTACTCGCATGAAAAAAGAGAAAATCGTCAATGAAGAGCACCGCGCTGGGAACGAAGTAAACAGACTCGTAAATTTTTTGTGGTGGACTTGTCTGTTGTCTATATCCTGGATGCCCAATGCAAAAAAAGATAAAATTAACCCAGACGAATTTTTACTATCCATAAAATTTCTAAATCCATGTTAAGTGTTTTGTTTTTCTGGAATTGGAAATTCGAAGTACCTTGAGCCAGCTAAGCAAGGAAAATACTGGCGATCTCTTATTCATTGCTTCAAGACCCTCCTTTGAGTACACGCGTGTTTTATAGGTAGGATATCAGCGTACGGGTGAGTAAAGTCCAAACGGGCAGACTAACACCTCCTGGAACCCCAGTTGGAAAAGCAAGGATGTAGTTCAGTGGGAAGAACCAATCAGAAGGCAGAACGAGCACCGGGTTCTTCGTCCCATACCAGAACAAGGTGAACAAGTAAACAGCGCCCTAATCAACAAGAATCAAAATGGAATAGCTAGCTAGTCAAATAAAGCCTAACGTCGAGACTTACAACAATGAAATGTAAACCAAATTTGATCATCCGGGCCATATCACTCCTTAACGATTTTCGAGACAATGCTAAGGAGAGACAGAGAAAGAAAAGTTAAACATCTCCTATTCAAGCTCTAAAACAATGAACCGAAAAGTAGGTACCATCTGCCTCCAAATTCAGGGTAATCAGATTAAGTTTCCGCTGTATCTTGGAATACGCAGCAAAATCATTTTGCATGGACATAGAGTTTAACTGGCCCTTGAGTTGAGCCGACTCAATCATCTTTTGCCTCTCTTGTTCGGTGGGAAGAAAAAACCATTGACTTATCTAAACCAAATTAATATGCCATTTAACACCGTCTCGCCTGATTATACTCCGAATCACCAGTCAAATGTAACGTTCGTACTAATGCTCATGGATAATGCAGTGCAGCAGTTCTCTTACCCATACTGATAATCTGCTGAAGAGTTTGATGAGTAGGAAGATAGCAGGTCCCAAGCTTAGCAGGAAATAGTTGACCTGAAGACCGACTGGAAGATCGGGTTCTGCATCCAACTCCACAACATTCTCACTGTCTTCAAAATCGTAACCGGCCATCCGTCTTCTTCAGCAGCGTAGTGATGCAGTCTTCCAGTGTCCTGGTACATGAAATTCAAGAAGAGGAATAATTTATATAAAACAAATCGAAACGCCGAGCCGAAACTCGGGGGTCAGACCCTTAATTTGATAACAAAAACGCTAGCGATTTCTGCTATGCTGCAGATAATCTTTTATAACCACTTTCATAGAAACATAATTTATCGACAGTTTGGGGAGCTGCCGGTAAAAAGCTTTGAATAATTGGTGACATCTTACCTTCAATAAAAACGGCAGCAGGATTCGAACTACGGTTGTCTGAGCTCAAGTAATTGATTACTTGCTAACTGAATTGCAATGAATTTCCATAACTTAAAACTTCAAATCAAAATCAACCGAAAATGTAAACAAAACAAAAAACTTTTTCTTTGAGCAAGCAAAGCAAAGCAATTTCAATTTTCTTTCGGATTTCAAATCCGCCGGGTGGTTCTCATCTAACCCCAATGGCCATAAAGATGCAAAGAATCAACGCCCAATAATTTGGCTTGAAAAATCATTAAATTGAATTACTTTAATTACTGACGGGACAATTTTTTATTGGAATTTTCCGAATTCAAAAGATATAAGCCTAATTCATCACTTGGCAGAATTTTATTTCCTCCAACATTGTCAATTAAAATAAAACGGCTTCAATTCAACGTCGTTTTCCAAATGCTGACACAAAAGAACGATTTCTAAAACATCTAAAGACGAACAAATACCGATTAGTGCACCAGTAAAATTTCAAATAGAATGCATTTCAATTCTAGAGCTCATCTAACATTTTCTCAGCACCGTATTTTCCAAACAACCTACTCCAGCTGAAGCTAGTCTTGCAAGCCCGCTTGGCTTCTTCTGTACGAAAAATAAGATAAGCTCATTTTTTATAAATATTTAAAGTTTGACAGCATTACCTCTAACATTATAATCAAATTCTGAGATCGTGAATACCCTGGCTCAAAAGAGA
>JABASM010000106.1:0-34847 GCA_019776545.1 Brachystomella parvula
GCGTGAGGCAGATCGTAACTGGCCTAAAAAATTGAATTTTATTTTTTTCTCCCCCTATTATCTTCAATTTAAAAATGGTTTTAAATTTTAAAGTCGACAATAAAGTCTTTTTGAGGATGGTTACCTTGCTTTACGCCTGCGCTTGACCGTATCCTTGTCGTCTGAGTTTTTATCTGTCGATTTCTGTACGAGGGCTCGCTTATCTTTCTGTCGTGGACTACCTTTCTCGTCCGAGTCTAAAACCAAGGAAGAATTATCAAGGCTAATTAAATAGCGTATTTAAACCTTACCAGATTCGGTTTCTTCAGAAGACTCGGTTTCTTCTGATGTGCCAGATTCGGACGAAGATGAAGATTCTGTTTCTTCAGAATTTTCTGATGATGAGGATTCAGATGATTCCTTCACAGTTTTTGGGGTCATGTCAGGAAGAACACAGGAAGGCCAGCTGAAGCTAAAAACCCGAGGATCAGCTAACTTTTCCTTGGAGTAACTTGACTAAAACTAAAATATATCGGAAGAGTATTAAAAAGGCTCTCGCGAATCTTTTTGAAACTCTAGGGTTTCTACCCACTCAACCAGCATCACAGTTACCAAGGTAAGTTACTTTAACAAACATCATTCCTTCCGAGTACAAGTTTCCATAGAAATTCTACTGTCCCAGGGATGGAGGGTTCCAAATTTTTCCTGGATGGACGGATGAGGAGATGACGCGAGATACTGACTGATGTTCCACGGGAGAGCTGTTTTTTGGAGTCCATGCCCAAGTACTCGATATTTTTCTAATTCCTTTTCACTTGTATTTTTTTTTCGAGAGCGGGATGTCATGTTCCATTTTTATTTCTTTTTTCTAGTGTCATTGATGAAATCGCTGTAGATGAGAGGCGTGCCTTTCATCTAGAGCGCCAGTTTTTACATTGGCAGGGTTGAGGTTCTACAGTCGACACTATGCTGAGGGCAAAGTACAAAATCGCTCGCAAGATTATGGGATTAGCAGCTGCTTCTTCGTTTTCCAGCTATGAATCTACAATTTACGCATTAGCTACAGGTGGAGTTCGGTGTGCCCTTGCAGTCATTCGTGTGTCTGGGTTACAGACAAGTACCGTAGTGAAACGGATTGGTGGATTTGAAAAGCTGCCTGAGCCTCGGAGAGCTGTCTATCGTAAACTTTATGATCCAAATTCTAATGAGAAATCCGCCCTAGATCATGGGATTCTCTTGTGGTTTCCGGGTAGGCCTAGTTCTAAGTTGAAAGAATTTTGTGGAATCAGTTTCTGTTTGGAAATTTAGGACCAAAAAGTTACACTGGAGAAGATTCGTGCGAGTTCCATGTGCACGGTGGTCCTGCAGTGATAACAAGTATCATGCGCTCAATTGGAACCATTCCAGGGCTAAGAATAGCAGAACCTGGTAAATACCTGATATGATTAAAATTCTAATACCACAGAATTCTTTTTATTACTTTAAATTAATGAATTTCAGGAGAATTCACAAAGCGTGCCTTTCTAAATGGGAAAATGGACTTGACAGAGGTAGATGGTCTTGCTGACTTAATTTCCGCTGAAACGGAAATGCAGAGAATTCAAGCCTTGAAGCAAATGAGCGGATCTCTAGGAAAATTGTATGAGTCATGGAGGGACAGGATTGCAAAGGTAAGCAGGTAAAACCAATCTCAGAGCAGAGACTCAGGAAGAAAGTATTTTCACTCACTTAAAGTATTTTCAATCACTTAAAGTATTTTCTGATTTTTTTCGGGCCTATGATTTCAGCTGCCTTTTCTCCATAATACTATGTCAGAATATTACCAACAGTATTTTTTCAAAAGTCTTTAAATATTTTCGAACATCCTTTTATGATAGCTTTTAGATTTGGGCTGATTTTATTTTAGTGCTTAGCGAATGCAGAAGCCTACATTGATTTTGGAGAGGATGAGAACATCGAGCATGATATTCTTGATACGATAGCCTCAGAAATCCATGTCTTACTTGCCGAAATGGACAGGCACCTTAGCGATGAAAGAAAAGGTGAACGGTTAAGAAACGGAGTTCACGTCACCATTCTAGGAAAACCAAATGTGGGGAAAAGTAGCCTGCTCAATATTCTCTGTGAGTTACTATAAGGGTTGCATGTTCTTTGCTAATTCCTAATCCGATTTACTTTATGTGCAGGTAAGAGGGAGGCTGCCATCGTTTCTCAAATTCCTGGAACAACGAGAGACGTAATAGAAACAACAGTTAATTTTCATGGATTTCCGGTAGTTTTTGCTGACACCGCAGGAATTCGTTCCGTCCCTGGAGATATCATTGAAGAAGAAGGCGTAAGATGACATGGAGTTACTCTAGGAAATTATTTATATACGGTGAAAATCTATAAATAGATTCGAAGGGCTCTGAGGCAAGCACGCAAGGCGGATTTAGTCCTGTTAATTATTGATCCTACCAACACTGAGTGCTTGACTTCCGGAGGAACGACTGGGACTGATGTGTTAGTAAATGATGAATTAGGGAATTTTTTTCCTCAGGTGAGTTGTCCTTCTTCTTTACGGATTCCTGGAATTGGGATGAAATGCCTAATAATGATTCTAGGATCTGAAGAATTCTGATCTTGCTGAGATAAAAGAGAAGCTCCTTGTCGTGATAAATAAAATTGATTTGATTCAAAGCCCGAGTTCAAAGGAAAGGATTGAATTCAAAACCTCTGATTCCATTAGTAGAATCTCTTGCAAGACGGATTCAGGAATGAATGAGTTTCTGGAGACGCTGGGGAATCGAGTTGAGTCTTTGTAAGTTCTTTCGAGATTAATTCTCAGAAAGGATCTAATTCACCTCACCTTCACACAAGGATGACAGAGTAAAAGGGGCTGACTAATTCTCTTAATTTAAGGTGTGCTGATCCAAAATCGGAAGCTGTGTATCTGACTCATGAGAGATACAGGTCGCATTTGAGGAATTGTAAGAAGCATTTAAAATCCTACTTGGAATCAGAGACAAGGGACCTTGCTCTCAAGACCCACAATCTCAAGAATGCAATGAACTCTATTGGGTATATCACTGGACATTTTGGAACTGAGGATATCCTAGATATTCTTTTTCGTGATTTTTGTATTGGGAAATAAATAAAAATTACAAAGATCAAGAACTAAGAAGATCAGCGTCGTCTCAACTCAACGGTGGTGCCAGGACTAACGGGTGATAAAACAAAAATAAGCTACAACTGTAAATCGACGTTTAATGCCTTTCAGTTTTTTATTGGCAAATTTCAATCAACGCATTCTGCGCCAAACTTTACGTTAGGTAAAGTTCACCGTTAATTTAGTTAGGACATGCCCAGCTGCTCGATTGAAGCTGACGGTCTCCAAAATTGCTTTGGATGCCTTATGAGGAAAATCTGCCAGAGCAGAAACTCATCATATCGTTCCAATCGGACATTGTAATATTTTTTTAAAGTCCTGTGGTATGTTGAAAAAAATTACAATTCCGGATTGGGACAGCAGGATGAATTGCTACTCCGGCATAACTCATAAAAGCCTCCAAAGCAGTTTTAAAGACCGTGGGTTTCAATCGACCGGTAACGCTTGGCAAACCGGTAACCCTATGAAAAAGCGTAGAATACAATGGTGTCCATGAAATTCGCGAAAAAATAAATAAATAGAAAACATTTAAACGTCGATTTACAGTTGTAGCTGTTTTTAATAATCACCCGTTAGGTAGGAGTAAGCTGCGCATGTGCAGGTCTAGAAGCTTTCTTTCCCACTGCCAAATTAATCCCGCCTTTCTTTTGAAATAATTGGGGACGAAATAATTCAAGCCTTTCCCTACCTAGAGCTTCAACTTCGTTCTAGGAAATACTGACAGAGTAGGCGGTTGCGGTTCGTGGTTGACTATTTTAATTAATAATTGAATTTATGAACGAGGAAATGAAAGCTTTGAGTAATTTGCGTCATGCACATGGGCAGTAGTTCTGTGAATCCCCGAACTCGGGTATTCAAGTCCTTTGATTTTGACAGAAGCAGACGACGACGGAGCGGAGGAAGGAGAAAAAAATAAACCAAAACACGAAAGAAGAATCAGAAAATAATTTTTGTCCCCCGATCTCCAGTAGTGCCTGATCTGGCAAAAAGGTAGTTTGGCAAGTTTCATTCATTTCATTCAGCTTTTTCAGTCCATTCATCATCCTGAGCCAGTTGTCGTGAGAGTAAGTCCGAGGACTCATCCTCGTCGATTACAGTTAATTCACGGTAATCTGAAACGGTAAGCCATAAAACTATACCTGACTGAGAACAGCTGCAAGGCTGGAATCCGCTGCGCTTTCTTCACTAACTCAAGTGTATTGTAGTAGGAGACGCTGACGTCGACGTGACAGGAGAGGCAAATTAAATCTTACGGGAACGAACAGCGTGGAACCTAATGGAAGTGCTTAGTTGTTGAAATTCTGTGTAATCATGATAGTTGGAGACACAGTAAATGGTGAAAATGGTGGAAGTGGTAGCAGTGGTAAAGGAAAGAGTGAAATAAGTGGTGGAGGTGAAGCTGCGGACATAGGTGAAGCTGACAGAGATAATTCAGCCGAGGATGACCCCTTACCGCAATCCAACTACCGTGATCATGACCCTGTGGAGTCTCGACTTAGTCTCAAATCATTGCCTAACTTATCCCTACCTTTATCAATTTCTACAAATTCAAAGGATCCTACGGAGGGTATATTAATTTGCCTGGACGATACGAAAGAAAGCTTGTTACCACTAACCCTAGCCAAAGCTACAAATGGACAAGGTAGTCTTCATCCCGTTCATGATCATGTTCACTCATCGAGTGAGGAAGATGAGGGTGACAGTTACGTCGTAGTTGACTCTAAGGTTGGCCCCACTCCATCTGCATCTCTGTCAGCGGAGGAGGAGCAGGTGAGTCTTTAAAATAATATTAATGAAGCCTTTAAAATTTTACTAATTCATTTCTTTCTGTAATAGGCGACGAAGACGTTTCTAGAGGTAGTGAACAGTGAGCGTTTGAGTCTGGGAATAAGCCCACTTCCGTGGAATGCTGGGGTTAAGTTTTTAATGGCAAGGAAGTTTGACGTGGCACGGGCATTGGTCCTCTATGGACAGCATCATTCAGTACGGATTCAAAGTAAACTCACAAAACTGGATCCTTTGGCTGACCCCCTTCGGACTGAGCTCTTATCCGGAAAATTCACAATATTGGTAAGCCTAATTCTTGAACAAATTAGAACTGTCAGTCTCTCAGATTAGTTGGTTCCTATTTTGCTTCATTTCACTTCCGGAGTATACGTCCTCCTTACTTCTGTCGGTTGACAGAACTTGATAAAGAGATAAAATCCTGTATGCTTTTTTTGTCTGATATAAATTGTATTTCTAATTTTAGCCTACACGAGATTTAGGAGGAGCTGCTATTGCTGTTTTCACCGCCCGACTCCACCAACCGTCTTCAGTTCCACATGAGCACACGCTACAAGTGAGTTGTTTCCTCAATTTAATTCATTGAAGACTAAAACTGAGAACTTCTTTCTCTTCTAATGTCATTCATTACTGGTGCTCCAGAGTTAGCTTTGCTTCAAGTGCATTTAGGGTGATTCAGAAAGTTTTTATTGATCTCGTGGTTTCTTGATTTTACTAATTAGGGGCTTGTCTACCAATTGGATGCCGCCATTTCCGATCCTGAAACCCAGCGAAGTGGTTTGGTCTTTATTTACGATATGTGCGGCTCAAAATATTCGAATTTCGATTATGAGCTTAGTATCAAAATTTTGACTCTCCTCAAGGTATGTTCAGGTTCATCAATATTAGTACTATTGTTGTTGTTAAGACGCCATGCCCTAAGCTTAATCATTTATTTTAATCTAAAAAATATTTTCAGGGTGGATATCCAGCAAGGCTGAAGAAAGTTTTGATAGTGACTGCTCCACTTTGGTTTAGAGCTCCCTTTAAAATCCTCAGACTCTTCGTTCGAGAAAAGTTGCAAAAGCGCGTATTTACTGTTAGCATACCGCAGGTGAGTGCAGTGAAGAATCCTGATTTATCCAGCATTCGCTGATAGTTGATGAGTTCAGTTGATTGTAATGCTTGTAATAATTTCTTAGCTTCCCCGTCATATCCCAGTTCCGTCTCTGCCAGAGTCATTGGGAGGAAGTCTAGTAGTTGATCATTCTCTTTGGCTTGCCCGTTGTCAGCAGATCTTAGGCTCGACTGATTTGTGGGGGATCTCATCCACGGATTCTCTCAAGGTAACTTTAAAATTATTCCAAAGGTCCGGACCATGATAAATGTTTCTCTATGTTTCTACTTGTGTGTAGGATATGGCAAGTGGAGCTCATTCAAGCAAAAACAATTCCTCAGGTACTAGTGACAAAGAACTGGGTTCAATTAGTAGAAGTCTTCAAAATGCATTTGCCAAAAAATTAAGGCGAAATGGTAAATCCCAACACTGAGCATTTCCAAGAAAGTTCAGTTAACATTTATATGGCTGTCATTGATGCTAAACATCCCTACGTGAGCTCAAGGGATATCCTGCCTGTAACCCTTCCCAATGTGTAGACTGACTCATTCGTGTGTTTGAAATCAAAACTTTGTGACTGCTTATCTCCTCGTCCAAGCTCTACTACTGAAGCTGGCAATGAGTTCAGGCTTTTCAAGTGTGAAAAAGAAAGTATTTACCATTGCTAAAGAGTAAAGTTTTAACAAAATTTTGTAGGTCAGTCCACGCCTTCACCTATTCAAAATTCTTCTGGAAGTAGCGGATTCTCAGATGATGACAACCTGCCATTTGAAGAAAAAACAGGGTTAACAATACTAGAATTTCTGGAGCATCTGAAACAGAAGGGAAGACGTGGGCTACTTGATGAGTACGGTGAAATTGTTTCAAAGAGTCCCGAAGGCACATTCAATGCATCCAGGTGAGGAGAGAGGAGCCTTGCCAATCTTACCAATGGAAACTGACTAATTTGAATTTCATCTTTTTTCTAGGCAAAGAGGAAACATTAGTAGAAATAGGTAAGAAAAAAGTTAGAAGGAAATCCATGCTCTTACTCTTACGATCTGAGTAGCTTGCAATAGTTTTGATGAAGTCCATCTGATTGTTAAGACGAAAATAATTGTTATCTGATCTAATAAAATTTGCTCACTGTCCTTAGGTACAGCGATGTGCTCTGCTTTGACCACACGAGAGTAATACTATCTACGGATGGTGAGCCCGATGGACATGACTACATCAATGCCAATTTCGTGGATGGGTATAAGCAAAAGCATGCTTTCATATCAACTCAAGGACCACTTCCTAAAACTTTTGGAGACTTTTGGAAAATGGTATGGGAACAAAATGTGGTTACGGTAGCCATGACTACTCGAGTTCTGGAGAGGGGTAGACCCAAATGTGGACAGTATTGGCCACCCGATAAATCCACGTCCGTCACTCATGAAGGTTTCAAACTCGAGAATAAAGACGTCGAAACTACTACAGACTATGCAATTTCTCGCTTACGCTTGACAAATACTAAGGTAATCCTTGACACAATACACTTTTAAATGCTTTGGCTCAACAAGTTTTATATTCTGTTTTCAGACAAATGAATCTCGAAATGTAACTCATGCACTCTTCATTTCTTGGCCGGATTACGGGGTTCCTTCCAGTGCAGCATCAATGCTCAATTTCCTCAGCATTTTAAAGTAAGGCGAAAAACCTTGAAATGTTAAACTCTAACCGATAGAAAAAAAAATTCTAAAGGATTCATAGCCTTAATTTCTGCATCCTGATTCCATAAACCTTACCACTTTTTTTAGGCAAGAGCAAGCAGCCGAAGTGAAGAATTTAGGCAAAGCTTGGCAGGGACATCCTTTAGGCCCCCCAATTTTAGTACACTGCTCCGCTGGAATCGGTCGCACAGGTTTGTAATAATCATCTCAACTTTTTTTTATTTCAGTTGAGGGATTAGACTAAAATTGAGATATAAATTCTACACAGGAACATTGTGCACGATTGACACGTGCATCCGTAGGCTTGAGGACCAAGGTGTAATTGAAGTCCAAGGAACGGTGTGCAGAATCCGAAGTCAGAGGGCCCACAGTATCCAAGTCCCAGAGCAGTACCTCTTCTGTCACCTAGCCGTACTGGAGTATGCCAAGTCACACAACATGGTCACGGATGAGCAACTTGAAGGTGTCCCTGATTTACTTCTGCAAGGTGATTCAGACTCAGAATGACACGAGCCATTCCTATAGGAGTATTTTATATTTTCCGAACTGTTTCCATGTTAGCCAATGTCCCTTGTTTTTGCCAGTATAGGATTTGGTTACATGGTGTAGAGCTCTGATAACGTGCGTTAGGTGTTAAGGTTAGTATTACACTAATGTTTCGTTTCCTATTGAACTAATGTACCTTTTTTAGAACTGCATGGAAGCCATTGGGCCTGGCCATTGACCAAATTTTGATATTTTGAAAGGCTATGATCTGTCAGATGGAATCGACCTTAACTTTTCATTATTATTATTGAAAAGTATAGTGAAAGCTGAAAGAGGCACGAATGTTTTGTATTGACCAGTAACTTCTAAAAACTTTCAGAGCAGGTTGATAATGCCAGTTGCCAAATTAGGAGTTTAGATTTGAAAACGGCTTGAAAATGTGTCATCCCTTATCCTGGACGCCAGTTTAGACTGTGTTTCGCCTGAGCACGAAACAGTTTAGACTCTGGGTTTCGCCTGAGCACGAAAAGTGCTACACTCCATAGGTTCTTATGATGTTAGGTTTTACTAGGGAAAATGCACTTTCGTGCTCAGAGGAAACCCCGAGTCTAAAGTCGCATCCTGGACCACTTACTAAAGTGCTACAAAACTAATCAATTAACCTCTATTTTCTTTTCACTCGCAATGGTTTCAAGTTCAAGTCACTTTCAGTATTAAAATGATGCAATGAGGTTAATAGAGTATATAAATATACAGTAGGGGTTAAAATTGTAACAGGCATTACGAAGTTGAAGCAAGAGTTTGAGTATACCAGGCACAGTACACACCTTTTCAAATAGTAGACATGACAGAGTGGGCTCCTATCCCGGTGATTTTAACAGGCACATGTCCAGACGTACAATAAAGATGCCATGTAAACTTCGCTTACGTTTAACGGGTGGTCAAACGTACATAATTAATTTTAAATGTAACCTGTCGTGTAGATATAGCTAATGGTAAGCCAATGCCTACTCGTACTATTTAAGCCCCTTTGTCTAATAATGAAATCTAAATTAATTTTTATGAACTTGCAGCTTTGACTGTGTTTCGTAACTATTACTTGTAAACCATATCAAAAATTCGATATTTAATTTCCATTACAGAAAGAAAACTATTTATATGTTAGAACTCTCTCAAAATTATAGTTTTGCGGATAAAATTATTAAAATCGAGAAATTGAGCGTGACAATAGCTGGGGTAATTATACTAATTCTTTTTAAGAGTTTTTTTTGCAAAAAAAAAAACTTTGTATTTTCAACTCCTGTATTTATTTTCATGTTCTCTTTTATTCTTGATTTGATTTTTCTAATTTTCAGGTGTTGGTGGTGGGTTGGCTGCATAACACAAGGGAAATAGGGGATGAATCGCATTTTGGTTTTCAGCCCTTTCTCCTGCTCCAGCAGTGTTATACCCACGGTGACCTGGATTTACAAAATCATGGAGATAAATCTAAACGCCACTACTGAGTTCAGGGTCAGTTCTTTCCAATTTGATTAAAAATTTTCAGGTTTCTTGAATTTTTCCTTTCCCTGTACTTTCACCACTCCAAAAGAACAAAGGGAGAAAGCCCATTTTGTTTGTTTCCATTCACAGCTGTGAATTCCTCGCTCTTTTGCAAAACATAAACACCAAGGTAAGACAAAAATTTACAGAGTCACACTTATCTCCATCACGCTCTTTGTTCTTGACTATTGAAGAAAATGAAATTATCAGGAAGCTCACGGCTTACTAGGAAAACACTCCAAAAGAAAAAAACAATAGATTTTGGAAGGAATGATTTCGGAAGTTTTTGATTTTTTCCTTACAAAAATTATGGAAATCCAGTTTCATGATTTTCCCTGCTCGTAATCTCCTGCCCATTTCTGTGGACTGGTTGAAGATGAGCGATGGTTTTTTTACAGCTCCTTTAGTCATCCTCGAATCATCTGGTTATCTGGTTGCTTTATTACGCGTATTTGAGAGTCTGAGGACGATTTATTTCGTGTTTAGCTGTGAAAAGGTCATCACCACTGCTGATTGTAAAATAGGTCATAGGGGTTGGGACTGAAACAAAGTTTTAGCAGCTCTGAGCTGCATGCTGCACTGGGTATCCTTCCTTCAGAGGTAGAGGTACCCATCCAAAATGTGGAACTATTCATACTGGACAGAGAATTTTAACAAAAGGATATGTAAGTACCTCATTCAACGCTACCTTGGACAGTATCTCCAGGAGAAGTTGACCCTTGAGCAACTAACGATTGACGTCTCAAATGGAACTGGCAACGTTCGGAATGTGTCCTTGGATTGTTGCGTAAGTGGAATGGGATGTCCGTTTTGAAGCGTAATAAATATGGGTTCATGGTTTCTCTGTTTCCAGGCCCTTAACGCTTTGGCTGAGGAGTTGGCAATGCCAGTAGAGTTTGTGGATGGTCATCTGGAATGTATAGCTCTGTCTATACCTTGGAAAACGTTGATGCAAGACAGCTGTGAAATTGAAGTAACTGGGATGACCATCACAGTTCAGCCTAAGAAGCGAAAAGCAAATACATCATTATTTGATTCAATGTGGACGAGTATGGCTTCCAGTATTCAGTTGGCTGCGGAGTGTCTTCAAACTGTGGATCCAGACGTTACGAATTCTCCGCCTGAGGATCTCAATCCTATTCAAGGATTAGAGCAGTGTGCTCAAGCTATTGATGCAGGTAAAAAGAGCCTTTACAGATGAATGCATAATGGAAGGCTGAAGGAGTTTATTTGCAGTTTTTTCGAGGGGTAAAGTATGCTTCCGCGATACAACAATTCGTGTGCAGCGTATTCTGTCACCAGGGGATAATGTGGGAATAGCGGTTGAGCTTAGGATAAAACTGTAAGTCAACAAGAATAACAATGGACTGGTGGGTCTAGGTCTACGTAATTTATACGCTGCTTTTCTAGGTGGAATTACGCTGATGAGGTAGCAGATCCGACTGAAACACAAAGGAACTATACCACAGCATACTCAGAAAAGAAAATGCATCTTGAAGGGGTTTCTTGTTACACTGATATTTTTAATGTTGATGCAGAGGATGTCGAAGAAGATTCAGATTCTGATTCTGAGGTAAAAAATACGATGGGGTTGGTTGAGTTGTACTATTAGTTTCATTGTTCGTGTTTATAACTTTTTTAGGAAAGTGAAGAGATTGAAGAGACCCGTGTTCTGTTTGCAAAATTTGCTGGCCGACACACAATACAAATGCGAATTAAAGAAGATGAATCTATTACTGGACCGCAGGTGCATCTCAAACTTGCTATTTCGAGTTTTATTCTGATTTGATTACATCTTGTTTTTGCTTCAGTTTATACTCGACTGCAACTTCGGATCCTTAATTGCATTCCTCTCTCCAGTCCAAGTTCAAATTTTATACAAATTAATTGACGAACTGCTCAACCCGGAATCTGCTCCATTCACGTAAGATTTTTGGCTTGACTAAGAATTTCTTAACACTAAATTATTGTTTCTGAAAATATTTAGAAAGGAGAGTTGGCCGAAATCTGTCAAGGAGAAGCCGATGGACGCTTTTGACTTTAGTAGAGTTGAAAAGGAGCTCCAGGAAGAAATCAAACCAGGTGGGATCGGCCTCCCTGGGCTGCAGAAGCAGCAGGGCTGGTCTTCGCCGTGTTTTGGTAACTTGGTCTTTTCATGTCTTTTTCATCGCACATATTTTCTTACTTGTGTTTTTTTTTTTCCTTACGGTCTCATAGACGACAGCGATGAAGAATTCCTACCATTTAAATCGAAGAGCGGGCTGTTCAGTAGCGTACATTCCACTTTGATGAACGTGTCTACAACTTCCGTCGCTTCCTCTGTCGGTGAATCTGCGGAGAGTATATACTCAGCTACTTCTTCACGAATTCCAGGAAGCAGTCCATCAGATGTACAAAAATCCAGAGGTGATGCATTAACCTCCCCTGTACTTGGCAAAGAAGAATCAATCGTTATTATTATTATTATTATTTTCTTATTTCATCAGGGTTGATGTCCCAATCCCAATACAATACGGAGCGGAGCCTAACACTTTCTCTGACGAGTGCTGTTGTTCTCCTTCTCCACGAGGACGTGTTGAGCATCTCACCGTCGTCGGCCTCCGATCCCAGAACTACTGAAAAATTTCAAGCTCTTTCCGCCACATTCTTCAACACTTTAGGATTATTTAGCGTAGCTTCGGGGAAGAGGAATTTGGATGCAACACGGGAGAAAATCAACAAAGCCTGTTCTCTAAATCACTTGCGGTAAGTTTGACGACTGTTGAATAATAGTCGAGCTATCAGAAATCATCTATGATTTTACTTGACAGTCTTATTGCCGCCCCTGTGAAGCTTGCAGCAACAACCACCTCTGAGCCTCAAATGATCACAAATGGACATGTTTCATTTGGTTATGTTGAGCTCCTTGAATGCCTCTATGATCATGGTTCTGCGAATGAGAAATATCCTGCTCCAAGTAACTATGTGGAGGTATGATTTATATTGTCTGGAATATTCTCATTCTCAAACAATGTACTTCTTTGTAGTTGCTCAGTTTCACAGAGTGCAGTGAACAGTTCAACGCTGTTGAGTCCATGAGAATTGACTTCAAGTACAAAGACTACTCCGGAAAGGCTACAAAAACCACACTTAAGTAATTAATCAGTATTTAAACTTGTGTACTCATGCAGGGCTTACTCTAGGATTTTTTTTTTGCAGAGTCCATTTACAGCCGTGCAACTTAGAAGTAGACATTTCTTTGGTCGATCGTATTAGCTCTCTGCTCCGTCCTAAACTGGACTACTACACTCAACAGAATCGTTTTCCTGCTCCTGAAAGTAGCTCACAAAATATTGTACTTGTCAAGGTGGAGGCGTCTAGCGCATGGGTTAATTTTAGGTAATTATAAACTTGTTTTCGCAAATTAGTGGAAAGAATCACCAACGTTCTAATTTTAGGTTCCCCGTTCCTGATCTTCGGCATGACAATGACGTTGGAAAAATTCCATACTGGGTTCGCAATGTTCGAAGTGACTCGGTCGTTTTCAGATTAACAGGATTAAAATTCTCGACAACGATGAATTCAAGCGTTAACGTCCTAGAGCTGGATACTGTTTGTGAAATGGTGCAACTTTATTACAAAGTAAGTTAAACTGCTTACGAGATAATAACTCATGAACGAATTTTCGGACTTAATTTATTTCTTTTGCGTTTAGGAGAACCAGCAGGATGAGCCAGTTTTCATTGGTGAAGCCACATCTTTTGAGGAAGACATGGAAAGTCTGCAGATGACGACTAAAGGATTTGATTGGCCTAGGTGAGTGTCTAGCTTTACACTGTTCAATGCATGCCAAAATGCTTCCAATTAGAACTCGATTGTTTTCTAAAATACCCTAATTGTTCTCGTAGAATTGTCGTTTGGATTTATCCAGGAAAATCACTTAGCTCTGTGGCAAACGCCGCGCCAGAAGAGTCAGATCCAGCCTCCATGGAGGCTTTTCTTCCTCGGAAACCAGTAGAGGCTTCACCATTCACTTCTCGGAGAGTCGTTCACGAGTGCATGACCTCAAATGAGAACGAATCGCAGTCGGACAGTAAGTTTTTTTTCTAAAAACAAAGCTAAAAGCCCGTACACGAATAGTGAGCGCAAATAAGCGGTGGGGGGCTTGGGAGAAAGAGAAAGGTAAATATGGTCAGGTTAAAGACTTGTGCACTGTGAATTAACTGATCACAGAAACACAGCACTTCTCCAAATTCCAAAAATTCCTTTTCCCACTGATCTGTGAGAATTTAGATTGGTTAGGTTACTCACAAGTCTTCAACCTGGCCATATTTACCTTTCTCTTCCTCCCAAGCACCCCACCACTTATTTGCGCTCACTGTATGTAATAATAATGTATGCTTTTTTGTCAGACGAAAGTGTAATTCCGGGTGATAGGAACGAAATGAACAGTTTTATGGACATGGCATCGCGAGATGTGATTTACAAAGTGGAAATGAACCTCCGTTGCGTTACACTCTCTCTTCCGTCTAAACATATTTTCGAGGAGTTGTACAACAGGTAAGCTGCTGATTAAAATATTTCCTTCATTTGTATCACTCGTTAGACTGCTGCAATTTTCAAATAGGCTTGCCACCGATCTCCTTTTGTGGGAACCATCAGCTCCTAAACAAGTTGTGGATTATGCCAAGGCGAATGTATTCCAGGAATTCAAAACTGTCTATAGCACGCATAGAGAGGAAGGTATATCTTAATTAAAAGTAAATTAATCGAGCCAATTTAATTTGGTGCCTTTACTCATTCTGCCAGTATCTGCATCAGAAGAAGACGAAGAGGAAATCTCGGCTTTTTACACGCCAAATCAGCCGAATAGCTTTATTAAGAAAGCAACAAAGCCATCAACTAGAAATGGTCAGAGCCAGGTGACACTCAACATTGCGTTGGAAAAAGGAACTTGCTCCTTCTTCACACCATTTACTGTAAGATAAATCAATTTTAAGTATTCATATCGGACGGTCACACTGGGATATTTTAGAATGTCAATGGCGGAGTAGTTCCGGAACAGAAGGGGCAAATTAGCATTAAAGTTGAGAACGCGAACCTGTTCATCGTGTCTGGGTACAACGGAAATGCAAATCTAGGCTACGTCTGTCTCTACGCCAAACAGGCAGAAATGTATCATTTGGGTGAGGCATCTTAGCGATGTCTAAAATAACTTAGAAATGATTTTTTAAAACCGAATTTCGCTTCAACAGATTTAGTTCGAGGCTTCCCTCCAGACACAATGCCTCAGTTCGGGAATCACGTCAGGAAGACGATTTACCACAGTGAGGGCGGAGTGCTCGATGCCACTTCTGACGCTGGGTCTTCTGATTACTCAGATATGCTCGCTGTTGCGATCAAAATCGAGCGTGATCCGTCAAAGAACTTGAAAACTTTCAAAGTTGCTGCAAGCATCAAGGACGGGACACTGAATCACACGGTTTGGCTCCCAAATCGTTCCTGGTTTACACAGCTAGTCGACTTCTTCGATGTAATTGACGGTCCAATCCACGGCTACACCCCTTCTATAGTCGTCACAGAACTCCATTTACATTTATGGAACTGTGCTATAGACTACTCGTAAGATCCCTTGCTGAACTTAAAAAGAACTTACAACTCCACTCATCTTGGTATATTTTTAGGCCTATAAATCTCCCTCTCCGGATTATCCTGACAATCGAAAATTTCAGTTTAAGCAGCAACATTGTTGCTCAAACGAACACTTCTGTGATATGTCTCCTAGCCGAGCAGACTGCACTGTATCTTACCACTTCTAAGGGTTCAGTGGACCTGAAGACTGACTACGTCTGTGTGCTCGACATGGACCTCTTCGAACTTTCTCTGCGACTCTGTCAAAATCGATCCAGTCTTCAGCCTCGAATGGAACTAACGGCCTCCAATAATGTTCTCCATATTCGTACCTGCAGTGATTCCTTCAAGTATTTGATGGACCTAATTACGTACTATGCAAATGATGGAGATTTGATTGATCCGTTGCTCACGGGTGACAGTTTATCGGCAAGTCGGGATTGTACACCGGTTCCAGAAGACAACAATGAACCCGCTCTCATTGAAACTGCAGAGTCTGGAGATGCATTCAAGAGGATAACCTTTTCACAGACTGAACAGCTCCATGAACTCGTTGCAGACGCAATGGTGGAAAATGGGAGTGTTTCTGATAGTGATGGGGAATACGAACCGAGGGAGAACGGGGGAAAAGTCGTAGGGAAGGCTCCTTGGGGAGGGAACACAGTTGAGCTCCATTTTGAGACGAATGATGACAACGTGGTTGAAGACTTTACTCATAGGCATTCACCGCCAGCGTATTACGAACCAATTATGCAAAGCTCTAACGGTCTTCCAGTGGATATCAATCCTAGCGATGATGACTATGAGGAATTCTGTATTTTGGAGAACGATCCTGGTGTCGGAATCCTGGTGAGTGAGAAAATGTGGTAGACCTTATGCTTCAAATAATTTCGTCATGATTTTTCAGAGAGCGAATGGGGAACCCGTTGCAAGGGTTCTCACGGATGAGCCGATTCGTTTAATCGAAAACTACTTCACGGTTCCGATCGGTCGAACTGATATTTTAAAACCTCCGAAACACTATCCGAATGCCGTGTTGAGATATTCTATTCAGGATGTAGGGGTCGTTTGGCATATGTACGGGGGTGAAGACTTCATATCTGCCGTGGCTAAAGGCAAACGGAATTCTTGTGATAAGTAAGACATTTTAACAGCCCTGCTGGAAGAACAGCTTTTTTAGCGATTCTATTAAACTGAGTTTTTTTTTTCAGTGGAAAGCTCCATGATGTTGAGTATGGGGAGATTGACATCGGTCTGGATGCTTTAAATTCAGGAGTGGTATTCTCGAAAGCGAGAGCGTTTGAGGTAAAAATATTTTATTAGAAAATGCCAAATGAGCTTTATCTACAAAAACTTTGAGCAGAGTGCCAGAGAAGCCTTTGAAAGTCCAACCAGTTTACGGAAACACCCTTCTGATACTTTGAAGCATTGGAGGAGCAAAGGTGGGAAGGGCAGGAAGCATGACGTCTGTGTCGAGCTCCAGCTCACGAAGGTTAGATGAAAACGAGTTGGTACTTGTTCATGTTATATTAACCTAGTCTAACTTGGTTTCCAGATTAAGTTCCAGCATGAGATCTACCCAGAGCAGACAGAACAGGCCTCCCGTCAAGTGCTCGTGATACACAACGTGGAAATCCGTGACCGACTCCAATCCTCCAACTATAACAAGCTCCTCTACCTATTTTCTTCATCGGCTAAACCCAAGCAGTCACATGCGAACATGCTTGTCGTTAAAGCGGCGCATATACGACCGGATCCGCTGCTGAATAATATTGAGGAATGCAGCCTAAAAATATCCGTGCTTCCGATTCGGCTCAATGTGGACCAGGACGCCTTGTTATTTTTGTATCAGTTCTTCGTAGAGATTGCAAAGACTGAGAGCGAGAGTAATTTGCTTATTATTATTCTTCTAACCTTAAAACGGGTATTAACCTGATTGTGACGCCGGAATTGCAGGTGACGAGGAAAAGCAGAGACCTCAATCTCACCATTCTTCATTGGAGAGTCTACCTGTGATGACTGTGAGAAGCGCTGGAGAGGAAGAGTCTTCCAAAGCTCCCAATGCCCAAGATACCGGAAATTTGCTTATTTTTGATGAATCACCCGTCCAGGAAGATAATGTCTCCACTTGCTCCCGTGACCCGTCCATTGATTCCGCTAAAGCCAGTTTCCCCATTTATTTCAGGTACAGATAGCATATAGTCATCGGAAACTGCTAATATCTCAGATCAGTAATCCTGCTTGTCAGTTCTTTTACTCGGATTTATTTTAATTTTCAGACAAGTCATATTTTCGCCCCAAGTTCCAATACGTATTGATTACACGGGGAAGCGATTGGACATGACTCACGGTCCACTCGCAGGTGTTCTTATGTGCTTGGGCCAGTTGAATAATTCTGAAATTCAGCTCAAATCTCTCAACTACCGAAATGGGTATGCGAAGCTAACTTAGTTAGTTGTAAGTTCCGCAATAGCATTTAATTGACATTATTTTAGAATCCTTGGTTTGGACAAGCTACTACTTTTTATGATGACTGAATGGGGAAACGACATAAAGAAAAATCAGCTGCCGAGTTTGCTTGGTGGAATTGGACCTTTGTACTCGTTCGATACAAATATGTGAGTTTGCGTAGACTTTCTGATCTCCGAAGAATTCGACCTTGTTTCCATCTCATTGTTCTAATTGGTTTCTAATTCTAGTTCAAGGTGTCCGTGATCTGTTTTGGCTGCCCATTGAGCAGTATCAGAGAGACGGGAGAATTACAAAAGGGATTCAAAGAGGAGCTAGTGCGTTCTCTACTTCCACTGCAATGGCCGCGCTTGAACTCACTAATCGCCTCGTCCAAACCATTCAAGTAGGCTGAAAAACCGTATTTCTTCCGATTTATTAAAAATTAAACTCCTTTTCAGGGTGCTGCAGAGTTTACTTATGATATGGTTTCGCCCGGCCCGAGCGTCCAGCAACAAAGACGACTTTCTACGAGGAAGAAACGCACAGAGAAACCTGGTGACATTAGGGATGGAGTCACTCATGCTTACAATGTGCTGAAAGAGGTAATAAGATTTTGGACTACGTAATCATCGAATTGAGTTAAAGCAGTATTACCTGTGCAGGGATTTGGAGATACGGCAAAGAACATCGTTCGCGTGGCCAGCAAAGAGCATGAGCAGAAAGGACTCTCAGGTGCTGTTGGAGGAGTACTCAGGCAAATCGCACCAACTGTTTGCGTTCCGTTTATTCTGTCAACTCAGGCAACGTCAAGCGTACTAGATGGATTCAAGTCTCAACTCGAGCCCGAATCCAAGAAGGACGCCGCTGAGAAGTGGAAGCAGTTCTAAGCTTCTAATGTGTTTACTATAGACCGTTGAGTTAAATTAAGTGACGCATGCTCTTTTTACTGGGCCCGCACCTACTAAATCGCATAAGAATACACACACTAGAATAGCATAGTAACAACTATGATTTTCGTATGAACGAGAGGTATTTAGCTATTCCTTCAACAATATTTGTGGTCCTCCACCGCTTCGAATTTAATAAACGTAAACTTAACCCTTTATCCTATTTTAAGTAGTATTTTAAGGTGTAAGGCGTCTTTGAAGCATCGCCGTATGCGTTGTCGACCATTTTGATTCCGTTCTTGCCAGCGGAAGCCATAATGATTTGGAATTTTTTTGCAGTGCATTCTTTGTTCTAGCCTACTAGACTGGAGACTTTCAGTCATTTTCTGAATTTTAGAGGTCATCCCTCTGGGGCCTTTTTTAAAATCGTGCACTATAGAATGATCGATTGCCAAACAAATTAAAAGCTTCTATTTTTTGAGTCACGATGGACGAAGTTTGGAAAACTCAGGCAAAAAAAAAGTCTACCAGCACCCTGGGACCCGGAATTTTTTTACGACTAATGGAACGCCTAGAATTTAATCAACCGTAATGTCTTACATTTTACATAATAATATAAGTAACCACTAGAACGACCTGTGTATTATCACAATAAAGAATACTCACATGGCATGCAGCGGCTCTCCGTTTCCAATCTCACGGTTTCTAATATCCTCTGTATCCGATTTTCCTAAAAGAATCCTGCCTTGAGCCAACTCCATTGGAGTGAGGACTGAAGAAGTCCGGAGGAGATAGATAGCCATCACTACAAACCATGTACGCATGAAGCCGAGAAGGAAGGCCATTGTTCCGTAGGCCAACCACAAGTAGTAGGCAAATATCATCTGCGTGAAAAGGTGAAGTGAAGTAAAAACATCCAGGACTGAAACTGTATACTTTGGTGAAGGACCCAGTCTTCCACAGATGAGTAGAAGACGACGCTCTACGTAGTGGCTCAAAATTAGCACGAAAGGTAAATAGAACCAGAACAGCTGTATAAAAAGAACACAATAATAAGAACAGTCATGAAAAAAAGAACAAGAACGAAATTCTCACTTGGACAGTTCCGTAGAAATAAGTGAAGGATGTTGGGAGAATCGTCCCTTCCACAACAGTTCCCCAAGCAAAGGTAGCCCCGATATGTCCTTCAATCACCTCTACACAAAGAAATAACAAAGTCAAAAAAGTCCAGGAAATACAGGAAAATTTTTAACTTACCTCCAATGAACCAAGGCCCTGGAACAGAAAACAAGGGGAATGAGTTCCTAATTCAGTTATTTTTAGAGAAACAGTAAACTGAGCACTTACCAAATGTCAGATAAATGGGATAAAACACCAACGGGATGGTGAGGCGGTTGACAGTTGTCAGAATCCATAGCCTCCGAATCATACTCCCAAAAATTATATTACTGAAGTCAGGCTTTCTGATTCGTTGTCCTGTAAAACCATTTCACTCATAAAAATCAAGAGAAGACGAAGGTTAAAAAAGTAGTAGAGAAATTAAACAGCTGAAAACGTAGTAAATGAAGTCAACTTACGTTGAACTGCAAAATGTAGAACTCTGAAGACTATGAAAGGAAGGACTGAGACTAGCACAAAACCCCAGAAAAATCCATGGAACTGGAATGAGAACGAATTTAGGAGTTGAGCTATCAGATGTTCGCTTTTTACCCCACTTACAACGTGCTGCGCATCAGTCATAAGAGCGATTCTCGGAAGCAATTTGAAGTCCAGCCTCGTCCCATCAAGAGAAAAAGGCTGTTCAATCTCAACGAAATTTCCAGTAATGTCTTCCGCAATCACCTATCAACGTAATGAAGTCTTAAAATTGGCACAGAGCATCTAAATTGGATGTAAACTTACGCGAATATTATGAACCTCTTTTGAATAGGATGATGCGTCCCAAGGTGTGACATAGAACGGTCCTTGAACTTGTTCCGCATTTACCCAGTCTCCCTCATCCACCTTAACCTTAACTTGACGAATATTATAGGGAGAAAATACTAAAACTCTGAAAAGCAAATTAAAAATAGTATGTTTAGAATTATGAAAGCTGTGAAAGCAACGCATGAAGGGGGTAGTGTCAACAAAGCGTACAGGTCTCTAGTAAGCAGAGACTGAAGGCTTTAAAAAAAGCTCAAAATGTGCTTAAATTGTTATTTGCGGTAAGCTGTAGAGTAAAGGAATTACCGAATATGACTAGATTGGTTGATGAGCTCAAGTGGCTCTTTGTCCGGAAGTGCAAACAACGCGTGCTTTGGATTTGTAATGAGAATCACAGGCCATTGCTTATGTATTACGTCAATGAAGGAAAATAAGCCGTGATCAAATGCAGCTACTCGGTACCTGAAAATAAAATGAATAAGATGAGATCAATAGCACACAGAACGACAGGTGACCAAAACTTACATTCGGTTGTCCTTCCAATCCCCGAGTTCCAGCTCGAGCAGTCCAACATGCTGCAAGGTATACATATGTGGAACCACACCTCCTAGAGTATGTAGATGGCCACATAAGTAAGCTGTACCATTACGCATCAGCTCCTAGAATCCCGAATAAAATAAATTGATGCACTGGCCCCATTCCGCTATTTAGAACCAGGTATGCTGGTGGACTTACTCGTATCCCAGGCTCTGGGGAAATAATACAAGAAGTTGGATAATGGCCAAACCAAATTGTCCCAGTACTTTCTACACTCTCCCTTGCGAAAGAATTAAGAAGCGCGTACTGCTGATCGTTTATATTGCCGATGAAGTTAAAAGGTCTCCTAGGACCTGGCTCAAGACAGGCGTCAACGCCAATAAATGAATACTTCTCATCTCCCTTCTTAACGGTATACATGTAAGAGCGACTATGCTTCGCTCCCTGGATCGAGAACTGATGGTAGTAGCTACGTTCACGCAGAGTACGATTTACGTTGAAATTATCTGGAAAATAAGATTGAATGAGAATAATATTTTCTTAACCACAAACTAATTCCGCTCAAGCAAACGCACCATGATTGCCTCGAATATCCAGCCACTGTGTTTTTTCCACAACCTTGGTTTCTGATAGCACCCGTTTGTACGTTTCCCATTCCTGAACGTACTGATTGGATCCCATGTTGTCATATGCCTTTCCGTCCGTCAAGTCCCCTGTAAAGTAGTAAAATCTAGACACAGTAGGAAATGCTTGAAAAATTCTAATATTACCTGAAGCAACGACCACTTCCGGATTAATTGCATCAATTGTAACTTGACAGAATTCTTCTAACTCACGGATACGATCTTGATCATGGAACATGCTCACATGTATGTCGGATATCTGAAATAAAGCTCGATAAATACGCAACTCAGATTCTGCGTTAGATTAGCAGTAAGTACGAAAATAAACAGTGACTTACCTGGACAAACCAAAAGAGATGTTCCAATGTACTTCCCATGCTACTCCACGAATGAGCTAGCTTTCGCTGTGCACTATAATTTGCGGATCCGGCATTATTGGGAATTACCGTTGAACTGACAGCAATGGGATGCTTGATTTCGATCACATGTAACACCCTAGCAAGGAACACAGAGAAGAGGATGATGACCGCAAGTACGAAAAAGAGTCGAAAGTGCTTCAGCTCCATTTTAGTTCAGGGTTATTAAATTTCATTGCCACGAAAGAAATGACGCTGAGTTCTGCTTAAGAATAACAGCAACAACCAAACTGTGTACTAGTAAGAACACGTCAGCCCTGTCAGCTCTAATTAACTAAATAATAATAACAACAAAAAATTATTTGTTTCTTTTTCATTTTTCTTCGATTTTCAAAGACTGCACACTCCCGCTTTTAATTTCGGACGCAGGTCTCCAGTCGTCTCTGGCAGGCGAACAGACGAGCATTTTTTAACAAGGGTAGTGCTGGCTGACGAAACGTTTTCGCATTTTTTACCCATACAATAAGTCGAATAAATTATAAGGGCAACAACGTTTTCATTTTCAGTTTCTCTGAGTCTCAAAAGTCTCAAAATTCCTTGTAAAGATTTTCGAGATTTTT
This sequence comes from Brachystomella parvula, assembly GCA_019776545.1. NCBI lineage: Eukaryota > Metazoa > Arthropoda > Collembola > Poduromorpha > Brachystomellidae > Brachystomella > Brachystomella parvula. The sequence continues at coordinate 22,738 of JABASM010000106.1, forward strand.
CCGTTTGAGATTTAAAAAATGTTGTAGAAATGGCGACGCCCGAATACCATTACATTATGAAACCCAGGGTAATAAAGCAAAGTTTGTTTTGTTCTGCCTTTGCCTTATACACCCTGATGAAACATCGGTATGCTAAAATCAGCTTAAAGATCATCCGATTTTGCTCAAATTTTGCAGAAGGAAAATTTAGAACATCATTTTGCAGTTTTCTGGTAAAGCTTTATCTGTTGCCAAAAAAATTACCAGAGGCTAAATCAGCTTTAGAGCTTGTGAGGCTTTTCTGAAAAGCTATTTCACGCTGAATCCAAAAATTTTTCATATTGACCTGAAGAAGCCAAAGATGCCTGGCCTGGCAAGCTCTAAAGCTGATGTTCACCTCGGGCGACCCTTTTCGGGTCCGAATAACGTTACGTGTCAACTGAAAGATAATGTTCTAAATTATCACCCGGCATAATTTGTGAGAAACCGGTATGCCGATTTGATTTGTAGTAAATGGAAGTTCCATAATAGAATTCGGGCGTTTTTTTGGCATTTTTTTTTCGTGCCTTTGAAATTTTTAGAGTTGACGATTCTTGAGGACGATTTTTTAAAGGGGAAGGGCTAATATTTTGCCGGAGGAATCCCACTCCGTTAGATTTTCCTGAAATTTTTTATATAGTATCTCTAAAGCATACGCAACAACTTTTTGAAATAAAATTTTTCAAAATTCGCTTTTCCTTGACCTCTGGAGGTCACCAAAGGTCAGTCAGTTGACCTCACCGATCGGGTCAAGTGATATGTTAATCGAAAGCAATTGACCTCCTGATTCTATAAACGTTCCACACTTGACCTTTTTAAGGTCAAACATCGCCGACAGAGGTCGCCAAACCTTTGGCTGAGCATTCAATTACCTTATATTGGGAAAAGTTCGTCTGCCACGGACCCTAAGCCTCGGGTCGGAATCTACAAAAATCTAGCAGCGCACAACAACTCCTCATCACTACCCAACCACAAACTCTACCCACAGATGCAGCCATTTTCAGGACCCAAAGAAGCAAAACAATGGCCATTATTGTTTGGTAAAATGGATACCGCAACAACGGCAAAGGTGCGAGTGGCCCTCCACTTTGCATAGTCCGAATAAATTGCATTCATCCCGTTTTTAACGAATAAACTCACTGGCTCATTAAGTCACCGTTTTTACTGCACACTTCGTTATAACAGGAATAATAATATTATCATTATTACTTTGAGACTAATAAAAATTGACTTGATTTACAAAATGAAAAGGTGCAAACGATCACTGGGTGGGTTTAACGGCTTACAACGGTTCACGATTTATATGGTTGGAATTATTTAGTAGCTTGATGAATATTTACCCCCAAATACATCATCATCCAATGAAGAAACAGATCCACCGGAAGAAAATCTCTCTCGTACTATCCTTGCAGCATCACCGGCACCAGACTCCTCATCCTCGTCCAATGAAGAGACTGACTCAACTGAGTTGAGTCTCTCACGAGCCTTCTTCTTGTTTTTAGCTTTCCGCTGATTCTTTTTCTTCTGTCCCAAAATGGAGGAGTTGCTCCGGTAGATTTGCCTTTTAACTTCATCACTAAATCGAACGGTTTTTTTCTCAGGAGGGGAGCCAGTGGGTGGTGGTGACGGCGTGCGTGCGTCTCCATCTTCTTCAAATGGTTCCTCAAAGAGGGGCTGCAAAGGTACGTCTCTAGCACCATTTTCGTTTTTTTCTTCAGTCTCGTTTTCCATGACTTTCATGGTGGAAAGTTCAGCGGCTGACAGGGAGTAGGACTTTTTCAGCGTTTTCACAGATACGACCAACTTCCTCTTGTCTTTGTCAAAGCTTGCCTTGGCAGATTCCGGAATTCCTTTGTACGGAAATTTTATCTTGAGATAATACAGAGCCCTCTCGTCAGACTTCAGCTCAAATCCATCACCATCATCCACAACGTCCGCATCCAAAGTTGATGAGTCCTTGAGGAGGGGTAGATCAACTGTTACAATGATTTCGTCAGGAACATTAGCATTGATATTCATGCGCTGGAATTCCGTGCAGTAGTCTTGCATGTCAACTTTAGAACGATATGATAGGCTGTATTTGGGAGTAGTCCATTTCGAGTAATCAATTTCTTGATGCGGTGGATTTGAGATCTTCGTGGAATCCTGAAAAAAAGTTGAAAACGAATTATATATTGTCGAAAACAAACCAGGCGGACGCGGAAAGCAAATAAGCTTACTAGTACTGCTTCGGCGGGCGGAACAGATGGCTCGGAAGAAGCTTTTTGTTTCAGGCCTTTTTCCTTCTTCTTTTTCGATTTCGTAGAGATATTCATGGGTGGTGCCGGGTCGTCCTTCTCCGGTGGAACTTCATTCCCAAACTGACCCGGGTCAACTACGCACGGAGGCACATCCCCAATTTTGTACTTGATTGTTACAGCATTTCTCATGCCTTTGTACCTAGATAAATTAATTACTGAACTTTATCACTCTTACTTCAAGTGAAACAATAGGTATTGTTTGCAGGCTTCCATACTTCATTTTAGGTCGACAAATATTTAGCTTATCCAATGTCACATTGAAATTTTTCTCGACCGCTTCTACAGCGGTTTCTTCCAGTTTTTCTCGGAGAAGAGAATTACTTTCAGACAACTGCAACGCATCAGGATGAAATATAACATCGTAGACCATGCATTTCTGTCCAGACTTGTCATAATCCTCTCGTCCTTGGCTTTGCGTGTACGGGATGGACCAAATACTGCCTTGCCTGTATAAGAGAAAAAGATTAGCAGTTATAAAAATCGTATTATTTGTATTTACAACAACAAAATGTTTATCCTACATATTATCTTGGACTCCGACTTCAAATTTCGGCTTCCGGATGAGTTTATTGGAGCAAATATTGATAAAACATTTTTTTTCTCCATTGACACTCGTCTTGAGAACATAAGAGGCACAAGGATTGATAAAATGGACGACATTTCCTCGCCCTCGCTCTAACTCCCGATACTCAGATTGAAATGTTTTTTGGTTCTCTGGATCCTTCAAGCAAAAAAAAAACATTCGTCTAAAATGAGTACGACTGCTCGCTATCAGAATTAGTGATTATAAAGTCTAGTCCATTAGCAATGACCAAAAAAACTTACCCTAACTTCTTCGGCATAGTCTGTTAGCATTTTTCGGAAATTTTCATCCTTGAGGGCCTTTTTCAAATTATTCAGCTCACTTTCCTCAATTTCAAAGTCATCTCTATTTCCAGCCATCATGTCCTCATACAATTCCTCAATGTTGCTCCCGCTTGCCATTGGTAATTTAGCCTCTGCTTCCGTAGCCATTATTATTGTTCCAGAAATCCAGCAAAAACCCTCTGTAAACAAAATATCAATGGAAATAACAAACAAAAAAAAAAGCAGTGACAAAGTGGTGCATAATTATCCTAACGGGTACAGACGCGTGCCGATCCCGGCGTCTGGACTAAAGTTAGTCCAAGGCCAGCAGCAAGGAAGAGGAGTTCGAGACAGTTCTATCACTCGTCACATATTCATATTGCACCTCTTTAGCCAGAGCCCAGCGCAGTGGTAGTTCATATACAGTAAACAGAATAGAAATAAGGAAGTGGAGCCTTACCAAGGAGTTGTCAGGGCCTAAATTGTCACGAGTTGACCTGCTGTAGACCGTTGTCAGAACTGGTAGCCGCTGTTATGTGATTACGCTGATCCGGAAATCGTGACCCGTTTCCTCCCTCGTCCTTTTCGGGACTGGCTCACTGAGCGAGCAAAACACACGATAGCAACAAAAAAAGGGTGGCCAGGAGGGGTTCGGAGAAGGCAAACAAGCAAAGCTCAGCCAACAGCCTCCTACGGCAACCCCTCAATTTTTTTCTGCAGCAGTCTCCACCGGTATTTTTTTTGCTTGAAAAAATACACGTAAAGGGGAGAGGCTTCGTAACTTATTTGCAGCCCTAAAACTCTCTACTCTGCTCCAAAAACCGCGTGGTGAACCACTGAGCTGGTCAACGCAGGGTTGCAAATTGCAATACAGTAGGTATTCCCATTCGGAAACCCATTTTTTCGCCTAGTTTTAACTTCTAGGGCTTCTGCGTTAGCGTAAAACTCGACCTAAAATTTTTGCAGGAAAAACAGAAATGGTCTCCTTTTTTCTCTCGGCCGATTCCGAATGGGAATATACCTACTGTAATATAATTCCGATTCAGCAACCATATACCACTGCACCGTTCAAATGAGTAAAGATATTAAGCTGAAATTCCACGAAAGCTGGAGCAAAAGCAAAAAAATTATGTTGTCAGTGAATCGGAGCATGATAATGTCTTCAGAGCTGTCACCGCTGATTCATTATATTTCAAGCGCGATGCTTAGAGTTTGCGATTAATTCAGTTAAGCTTGGGCAGATGAGCTTTTGCCTCGACTAAAATGATTTTGGCAATTAGGAAAACAAAATGTTGCGGCTAGGCTGAATTAATTATAGCTCTCAACGTGATTCAGAAAATTCTAAAAAGTCAAAGGATTTGTTTAATCGGGCTATTAGTGGATTTACAAGGTAAACTGTTTATGGGGCATTGGCTATTGAAAACGAGCTGCAGTTATCAAACATTCCATGAGTCTCATGGAGTTTTTAAGTAAGCCTATAATTGCTTTGATGGGGGTTATTCGAGGCAGAATCTCATTTTCTTGAATCAGATAAGTTAAGAGTAGGAAGTAATCAATTCCCTTAGCTCAATGCATTAATTTTCTGATGTAGATACTGCCTACTTTCCAAGATTTTTTTATATTTTCGAAAATACAAAGTCTGAGCCTGAATTAGTTTTTAATACGGGCTGAATTCAAGGGAGACAGGAGCGAATCGGGCTTGACAGGTAACATAGTACAACTTTCAATGAGCTTTAATCCTGAACCCTAGCCATGGAATTGCAGAAATTAGATTTTTAGCGAAACCTTACAAACCTCTCGCATGCTTGCAAACTGCAATTTGTGACAGGTATGTGGCGCAAGTATGAAAAAAAATAAATGCGGAGAAGAGGGTGCCTTGTGGTAAGAGCAGTAATCTTTTCTCCAACCAGAAGCTCAGAGTTTCAAAATGTCATCCTTTTCTTTGAACAAAAATTAGGAAATCCATTCCGTTGTTCAGGTTGGAATCGGAATAAATTGAGTTACACAAAAATTTAAAGAAGCAAGAACATAATTTGGAAGTTTACAGTGTATTCTTCAGTGCACTGGTTTCAGGAATCATCAGCTGAACTCTTTCAAAGCAAAGTACAGGACAGACAAGAACTTAATTTAATTGGAGAAGTCCAAGAGTGTAGTACTCAGCGGGGGTATAGTTAAGATAAGACATTAACTGGAAATGGCTGCAAGCGATTCTTGTGGGGACGAGTCCCTTTACCCTATCGCTGTTCTCATTGACGAGCTTCGGAATGAAGACGTCCAGGTATACTTCTAAAACCGAATAACTTTTAACATGCTCTCATTGCTCATGTATGTATCTATCTTCTTGTTTTAGCTTCGGTTAAACTCAATTAAGAAGCTGTCGACGATTGCGCTGGCGCTTGGGGTTGAAAGGACCCGTTCTGAGCTCATCCCATTCTTAGCTGATACCATATATGATGAAGATGAAGTTTTACTAGCACTGGCTGAGCAGTTAGGAAATTTTACGCCATTGGTAGGAGGACCGGACCATGTCCACTGTCTCTTGGTATGAATACCGCATTTAACCAATTCCTAAAATGTTAACTAGTTTCGCACTGAATTTATGACAGGCTCCGTTGGAATCGTTAGCTACGGTAGAGGAGACGGTGGTTAGGGACAAGGCTGTTGAATCTCTTCGAGCAATTTCTTCGCAACACTCTGTTGCTGATTTGGAAGCACATTTTGTTCCTTTGATTCGGCGTTTGTCAACGGGTGACTGGTTCACTTCTCGGACTTCCGCCTGTGGATTGTTTGCTGTAGCGTATCCTCGAGTTTCGACCACTATTCGAAGTAAGTGACAGTACTCACTGTTTATTGGAACGTGACGACACTGTTGCTGTTTTCAATTAGGTGACCTTCGAAGTCATTTTCGCAGTTTATGTCAGGATGACACTCCAATGGTGCGTCGTGCTGCAGCTAGTAAATTGGGTGAGCTTGCAAAAGTCGTTGAGCCGGAGTATCTCAAATCAGATATCATCCCGATGTTTATAAACTTGGCACAAGACGAACAGGTAGATTAACCTGGCCGAAGAAAATTTTCATTCTCATAAAATAATTTCGTATTTGCTTTCGTAGGATTCTGTGCGCCTACTGGCTGTTGAAGCTTGCGTTAGCATTGCATCACTTCTTCCACAGGAAGACACGGAACAACTTCTGATGCCCACATTGCGACAGTCTGCTGAGGATAAGAGCTGGAGAGTTCGTTACATGGTTGCAGATAAATTCACTGATCTACAAAAGGTTAAATTTCCTGTGGCTGAAGCTGGTAAGCAAATTAAACTAAATTGAACTATCTTTCGTTTCAGGCCGTTGGTCCAGAAGTCACAAAAACGGATCTGGTTCCAGCGTTCCAGTCTTTGTTAAAAGACTGTGAAGCAGAAGTTCGTTCAGCTGCTTCGAATAAGGTAAGAGTGGATATATTGTAAGGCTGGTCCTTCTATTAGTTTTAATTTTCCTGTTCGTTTAATTTGATGCAGGTCAAAGAATTTTGTCAGTTACTCGATCCCAGTGTGCAAGAAACGGTCATCATGAACTCTATTCTGCCATGTGTGAAGGAACTCGTCGCTGACCCTAATCAGCATGTAAAATCTGCTCTGGCGTCTGTTATTATGGGACTGAGCCCTATTCTTGGGAAAAATAAGTAAGTTGATTTGAAATTCATAGATATCCTGCAGCTGATTCCATTAATCGTTGTTTTCTGTTGTTCTTATTAGTACGGTTGAGCATCTTCTGCCCCTGTTTTTGAATCAATTGAAAGATGAGTGTCCTGAAGTTCGTCTCAACATAATTTCTAACTTGGACTGTGTCAATGAAGTTATTGGAATTCAACAGGTAGGCCAAATCCATTGCACTGGCGCTTAAGACTTTTGCTTACTGTAAACATGGGTATTCTTTCTTCACAGCTCTCACAGTCTCTCCTCCCAGCGATTGTTGAATTGGCAGAGGACACTAAATGGAGGGTTAGACTGGCCATAATTGAATACATGCCCCTTCTCGCTGGTCAGCTTGGAGTTGAATTCTTTGATGAGAAACTGAATACCCTCTGCATGACATGGCTGGTCGATCATGTTTTTGCAATACGTGAAGCAGCCACACTTAACTTGAAGAAATTAGTTCAGAAGTTTGGACCAGAGTGGGCTGAGAATACCGTCATTCCAAAAATCATAAGCATGTCTCGTGATCCAAACTACCTCCACAGAATGACGTGTCTCTTTTGCATAAATGTAAACCACTCATATCCATGTTAACAATATTTTCAGTACTCATTTATTTTATTTTATTCAGGTACTGGCTGAAGCTTGTGGGCCGGAAATCACTAACAAATCGCTCCTCCCAACTGTAGTAGGAATGGCAGGAGATAGTGTAGCAAACGTTCGGTTCAATGTTGCAAAAACACTTCAGCGTATTGGCCCTGTTCTAGATGCAGGGTAATTTTTTTTGGAATTGCCACACCTATAAGCTTCTTTCCAAGTAAAAAGCTTACTCATTTTTTCTATTTAATTTCAGAACTAACTCCTCCAACATTAAACCAATCTTGGACAAGTTGAAAGAAGATCAAGATGTTGACGTAAAATATTTTGCTGGAGAGGCATTTACTGGTAAGGAAAAAAAAAATACGGTACTAGCCGAATTAATTCTAATATCCGATTATCTGTACTCCACAGCCCTCAGCTTGTAAATGAAGCAAGTGAACCAGGAAGCTGAATTGAAGAAAATACTAATAATAATTCATCCTCGTTTTTAGGCCAAGCAAAAAATTTTAAGTTAGTGAGTTGAAGCAATTCTTTGCAAATTAGCTAGAATGCTGGAAAAAATATACTGAACATCATCCGTCTATTTCATTATACTAGCACTTTGCTTTTTCACTCTCTAATTATCCCTGTTATTACAGCAAGGCTTAAGGTCTCATCATGTTTTGATCAAGAGTATAAGTCGGAATAAACATTTCTTGTAAATTAGAGAATCAATAAGTTCTGCTTTTGAGATTTTCGGAAGTTAATTCCCTACCGAAAGAAACCGTGTAATAATTTTAATTTTCGGTAACAAAATCCCTGTAGCTTAAAAAACCACAAGCTATTTTACTAAACTTTTTTTTAATCGCTCATTAAGGGTTTAGAATAATTTAGCTGGAGTTGCGTATGCTGCAAAAACTATGGTATACATAAAATAACAGAGGGAACTGAACAGGAAGAAGCTAAATTCTTCTAAAGAACAATTTGATATTTCTAATCTCTTGACTTCTATATACCTACAAGGTCTCTTGACTGTAAGCACTTCCATGATATGTGTTTGTTTCAAACCGATGACAACAGTAGAATGATAAAATGACATTTTACAGTCTTAACCCTGCATCTCAATCTTTCAGTAACTGATTCACCCCAGCTCGACGATGAACAACTACTAATGTTAGTGGCACGCAATTAGAACTACAAGTATAAGTACTATAATATGTACATTTCTCGTTAATTTTCAGACAATGATGGAACATAGGAGAGACCATTTGGAAAGAACGAAGGTGTATCTATAAGGATAAATTTCACAGCTGCCATCAAAACAGAAATATATTGCTATCAATTTCTTTCTATAGAAAAAGCTCAGTTTTTTTTTTGTTTTTCATAGTAGGTGATGATCTAATACCCTTGGGATTCGGGAATGCGGACAAGACGGTGGACGGTGTGGCAAGAGTATCTTCTAATTCCGGTTTCTCAGCTATTACCTTATAGACCCTGGCCAACATCAAGCATGAACTAGAAAAATTCCAAAAGAGTTCCAAGATACTTCTCTGGGAGTTGATAATGGTAGTTTATGGCGATATTTGACACCAAGGACGAAATTCGTAAAGATCAATCTCATTTCTCGTCGTGACCCAGTGCATGACGAGATGAAGAAAAACAGAGTTTCATGATGAAGGGGAATTTGATTCCTAAAATTAAAATTTGATGAGGTTAGGAACTTAGAAAGAAGGATGGCTCCCCTTTTCCTCTTTAGCTCCTTACCTGCGCTCCTAATTGGATAATGATTCATGATACAGAGTGCTTCCACTGCTTCAGTCACCGTCTCGAATTCCAAAAGCCCTGATGAGCTCCGCTCGCCTGAGAGAAAAAAAGCCATGAAATATCATTTTTCTCTCCAGGAATTTCTAACTTACTTTTAGAACTGAAGAGTTTGATGATTTTGGGTTGCGGTGCCTGGGCTTCTATAAAAACTTGTCGAACCTCATCTTCCTCTATGGTTGGGGGAGTATTGAAAAAGTGAAGAGTCTGGAATAGGAAACACAAGAAGATTTTTGTAAATAATTATAAGAGAAAATTAGGAGAGATCACCCTATTCCTAAGCCTAAGAGAAGAAAAAGCAGAGCATGCAGCTTATTAGAATCTAATCTAAAAATCTGTCTGTGTTTGTATTACTAAAGTTAGGATTTCTAACCCTAAAATTTTAAGTGCGTGAGTGGTTTACCTTAGTGGGTGGTTGTATTCTGTTTTTACTAGCCATTTCAGGGTTGAGGAATCGGTTGTTTTTGTTACCCATGAAGTCTCTGAAGGAAGGGGTTCCGTCCGGCAGCGTATGTGGTTGCTGAACGTCACTAAGGAATGCTTGTTTTGAATATCTGTCAAGAACGTGTCAAATGTTTAGCGGCACCAATGCTTATTCTCCTGTTTTAATTATTTGTATTTTGTGTTTGTGTTTCTCTACTGGTTACACTTGGCAATTCCTACGTAGAATATTAGTGACAGTGTGGACAGGGTATTGAGCTAGTGTTGGATTTGTGCCTTCGCAGAAGCAAATGAAAGCGTGCAATGTGGAACTGGGCAAAATGATGAAATTAGTATTACTCACCCCAATTGAACTTTTGTACCGAACATGATTGTGTTGTTAAAGTTTGACATGGATCGGTCCACTGAGAGGGCATCACCCATTTGTACCATTGCACAACCTTCTTTTGACTTCAAGAATTTGACCTGCGATAGACACCCGGATTTTAAGCCCTTTAAAAATTTCTACGGTTCTTAATAAATTAAGTTTTTTAAATAATTACCCGAACAACATTCCCATACAAACAGAAAATGTTGAAGAGTCGGTTCGCGTTAACCTTGTCCTGTACGAGTCCGTAGACCATCATAACTGCGCCTTGTTGCATAGGGCGACCTCCTTGTCCACCTATGCCGCTTGATATGACCGCGTCCCCAGGAGCAGGAGGGGTTCTGATTGTACCAGTTCGATAATTGTATTCCTCTTTTGCAGTAACGCTTCCATACCTTCAAACACCAAAGAAAGCAATAAAGTTAATGGTAATCACGGGACAAATAATGCTTACACATCGTATCTGTCTGTAGGAAAGCGCTCGAATGTTGGTTGATCATGGACATGATATGGAGGTGTTGGACCATTCGGGGGACTTGGTCCATTCATCCTTGGATATCCACTTTCAAATCTATCGTAGGGCATATTGGCGAATTGAACTTGCGTCCTTAGAGATTCTGTCCCAGTTCCACCTGCCAAAATGTAAAGATGTGAACAGTTCTCGTGTTTGTGCTACTAGCTTAGCTTACTTAGCAATAAGAAACCTTAAATTGTTTTGGCTTTCCGACTTAATTAGTGTAGAAATGGTGCCTACTGAGCTCGAGAGAAGCTAACAAATGAAAAGGTGAAATACTGTTTTGCTCATTAATCATCCACACAGTTCATAACAGCTTAACAAGAGCTGGAACCATTCGCCTTTGAAAGGAGCAGAGATAGCCATTTGTCAGACGAAAACTGAGTGACATACACCATTAGTCCATTAGCTTACGGAGATTTCATAAAAAAATTAAAAGAATCGTTTTACTAGAAAGTAAAAAACAGGACTTACGATAGGGCATTGGAGCCGTCCCAAACCGGGGTTCCTGGAGTAACGGGCCTATTCTTCCTTCTTTTGTACTGCCTAAAACAGTGTAAACAAAGATTAGGTTAATTGATTCGCGTCTCTTTGCATACTTCTGCTTATTTAGCTCGCCTCTCTCCTTACCCAGATTCGGGTTTGTGTAGTCCCAGCTTTCGGAATCATTTTTGTAAACATTCAACTTTGTCGGCTACGGATGAATTCGAAAAGATAAACAAATGAAACAATAAATCATCTGAATGAACGATTTGTCTCAAATTCATTAGAGAAAGAAGGGAAAATCATTAGCTTGCCTTTGCAAAGTCTATCTTGAGCGTACAGCATCCGGAGTAGATATCCGCTCCATGAAGAGTTTCTTTGGCTCGTTTGGCAGACTCAATACTGTCGAACGTGTGTCTTAGTTAAGGAAAATAATTTGGGTTCTGAAAAGCTTTTCTAGCTAATGTCAATGAATTCATGTCAAAAAACACATATCAATCATTCATGAAATACAGGACAAAATCTAGTCATTACAGTTTACAACTACTACAACTGAGATCACCTTACAAAAGAGATCTCACGCCAAGTTACGAGACACGGGAAAAAAGCCAGGTTAGAATATTCTGCCGTCGGATAAAGCGGAATAAGTTAGCAGGAAAAAAACCAATCATCTCTGCAAGCCAAAAAAGTGTTGCAGCTAGGCTATCAGCAATATGATATTGATTAAAAATTGTATGAGAAGGATATTCAACCATGCCCTGGACGCCGTGCTTCTTAAAAATGACTATACGAAGAACTTGGCCGTATGTTGAAGTGATTGTATGAAGTACATCCTGTAAAACCATTCATCCATTAGCTTTGGCAGGATTCAAGAATTCCTTCACACATACCGTTGTAATTGGGTACATGGGATTGAGAATTGTGAAGAGTAAAACATGATTGACACGCTCTGGTTCTTCCCTGAAATTTAAAAAGAATAATACACGACTCAGGTGTGGTATACCTCACTTAAATTCCTCGTAGATGTAAAAATCTAATCTTTAAAACGAAAG
>JABASM010000107.1:0-34724 GCA_019776545.1 Brachystomella parvula
TATTAGTACGAGATAATTTAATTGAAGTTTTTGCAGGGAGTCTCGCTCCCTTTCTCCGACTCATCTGGGAAGCTCTATTTTGGTACAATCGGCGTTTCGTTTTTCGTGGACCACGTAGTGCATGAGGAGGAAGAGGATTGGAAGCAGGAGGAGAAAAAGGGAGTAATTCTGAAGTTTAAAAATGGCACTTATTTTAATCTCCAAATTTTCAAAATATAGCTTGAATTCACTGAATAGCTGATTTTAATAATAAGTGTCTGCGCATACCCTCATTCTTTCGACACTTTCACCTTTACACAAGGCCGTACGGCAAGCAGTGTTCTTAATTCGAAGCGTCGTTGCGCGAATGGTGTCGAAGGAGCGAATCCTACGACCTATTCGACAGAAATTGGTGAAATCGAGCCATTAGATCTACGAGTCGATTCCCCCCCTAAAACGAACCGCTTGTTCTACGGTGCGACACAAATCAGCTGGGTTCGTCGAATGACGACGCTTCGAATTAAGAACTCTGACGGCAAGCCGTTTTCGAACTCGTTACTACAATGTGGTTATACTTTCATTTTTTTTCTTATTCAGTCCATTCGATTCCAAGCAATGAATAATTTCATGTTTGGTTAACTACCGTAGAATACTGTAATAAGGGACACTTTTTCGGTTCTTTCGTAAAAAAAAAGGTTCAAGGAAACAGTTTTTTTTTCACTTTGAAGCGCCATATTGCAGTACTCGGATCCTTATACATAATAACCAACTTCACCTAATTTTAGTCTCAAAGGAACACAAGAAAATTAAAAATGGCGGTGTCCCTTATTACAACCTAGGTGGGGTAATACTGGACACTTTTAACGTTTCTGTCGCGCTTCAACCTGCTGCTGCACGAGAACGCTTCTGGTAAGCGGTACCGATGCTAAATAAATTTTGGGCGTGGCTTAGCGCTTGCTCGTGGCTGCTTTAAAAATTAACGACGGGCAACCTATTTCAGAGGTATTTATTCAGCTAAATACTATTGCTTATTTCAGGTTGGCTATCTTGCAATTTCTAAAACAAATTTTTAAACCGAAAAATATTCATAACAACACTGCAGAAGAAAGAATATGAATGGAGGGGCAAAATAATGAGGTTTAGGCGGGTGGCCGCTAGTTGAATAGTGTCCCTTATTACCCGACCGTTTTCGGATTTTCAGAAAATCGCTTGCTAAAAATCAGGGCAACGTTAATTAATTATTGTTTGAACTGCATCAACCTGACAACGTATAAGCCCAGACTTATGCTTACCCCTAGCGTAAGAAATCAGCGGGAAGTTTGCTTGCCAGACAAATTTTTCGGCATTTCTCTTAACTGGCAAAATTCGTGCTTTTTTAAAAAAATTTTTTGCGCAACGCAGGATAGATTTTCGCAGAATTCAAACCTAATAGAAGATTAGTTATCTACCGCCCTGTCTTACAATCCATTACGCGCTTTTCCGATCGGTCAACTGAATGATTTAAGGCTTAAAAACTTCGGGAATGCTTACTGTCCCTTTATTACAGTATTCTACGGTACCTTAGGCTGTCATCTCATAAAAATTCTCATAAATTCAAGTTATCCTATTTATCCTCCTCCTCCTCCTCAAAATTTCCTCCTCATAAAAACGTATACGAAAAGTAAAACTCATGCCTCCTCTTTTCCTCGGATAGGCAGTGGCCAGTTTTAAGGATACAAATACTGGAAAACCCTGGAAAGAAGAAGCAAGAGTCATTAGATGGTTGGAGGGAGCTGGCACTGATCCATGTCCGCTCACCCTCCTCTCCCTCGTCATGTCATGTTCCCTATGGATTGACGTATAATTAACTAATATTGAGACATACGAAATCGATAACGCAGAATACAAAGAGCTCATCTACAAGACGAGAGAACCACTCTAATAAATTGTCAACAACGAGGCTCACTCAGTGGCTGGTGCTTTTTATTTTTTTTTTGTAAAAAAAGGAGCAGCCTCTCCAGTATTACTATGTGATCCAAATTACCATCTCTAAGTAGCTGTTAATTGCACCATGGATTAAAAAGATCACCAATTTGAAGAGTCAATTAAGCACAAGCCTCACATCATCGAAACAATAGCTCGAAAGTCTGATTTCTTTGGATGCTTTTAGTGCCTGTCATTCCCATTGTGGAATTCGGGGCTACTAAAATCTAATGACTAACTTCCAAACATTCGTTCCATTGTTTGCCTTTTTTAGAGTCTACAGCAGAAAAAAAGGAGCGTTAAGAAATTATTAGTCAAAACAAGTATACATGAGAAAAATAAATTTTTCTGTTTCTGATCTTCCTGAGTTTTGACAGGAAGGGGAAGATTGGTTAGATTTTCTCGGGAGGTTGGAGTTTAGTTATGCAAAGCATGTCTGCCTCCTACGGTATGGACTCCAAAATATACACTACAATTTATAAGGTTGAAAACTACGAGAATCAATAAAGAACTCCAGTGGAAAGGAAATGGGGAAACACGCACCGTCTAACTTTGAAGAGTGGAAGGGATGCATCTTGAATGCAGCTTGGAGAAAGTTCACTTATGAACAGAGTTGGAAAAAAAAATTGAAAAAAAAAAAAAACTTGGATAAGAATTGTACAGAATACAAATTGATTCTTCAATTTCTTAACACCTTAACACGGCTCCCTTTCTTTCAACTCGTTAAAGATCAGGAGGCCGACAGTCGTCGTCAATCCCTCATGATGTTATATATTACATTGTTTAGTACAAGCCTAGACCCTCAAGTTTGGAATACCCAGTGGTACTCTAGAGATGTAGCCAGGATACCCGTCTGACTTTCATGCCTCTAAAGTTCCTCGGGTGATTTCACTCGTTGAAAAGGTGACGTAGATGAAAAACATGACACAAGTTTTGGGGACGTCAAATATTTGGAGAGTAGTATACCTGACTTTTACTCCCCATCCAGGAGGATTTCACACATGATGGGAATGAGAAGGGGATCTCTTAACTAACGTACTACACACAATTCTTCCAATTAACGATGATGGAGAAATGTCTCTGCCATTTCACTTTTCCTTCTTAATTATTCACCACATGAATATTAATGCGGAGAGTAGCGAAGTGAGAGCGGGTATAAGGATAATGCTGGAGAGGTTCAGTTCGAGAGCACGCCAAGAACAACCTTCTGTCACCCCTATGTCACTCCTCTTCAATTCTGTCATTCCTCTAGCAGATGTGCACTTTAAATCAAATTTGCAATATGGTGACGACGTCCTTATGAATAGGCCTTTAAAATATTTGAGTTTTTTTTTTCTGAAAGGAGGTTATATAACCTCAGACTCATTTCTAAAAATCCGCAAGGATCCCTTCCGCCCATTGTTAAGCATTTTACGAAAAATGCATTATTTCCCTAATTGTCCTTCCTTTTAAAGGGATTTTAAAGCTCAGTTGACTTGAAAGCTTTAGACGGAACCACACCCCCTCCTTCCAGAAAATCTCCCTCAACTAAAGACAGAGAAATTCACACTCAGGAGACCATAAGAGAGCTGACACGACAATATTAGTTGTGAAATACGACATAGTAAGGAATTCAATGGACCTGAACAATATTCGGTTCACTTGAATTCACTTCCCCTTATTTCAAGGGAAAGAAGAAGGAAAAATGAATTCCAGCCAGAAGATCTCGGTTTTTTTTTTCTATTTACCTTTTTCTTCCCTGCGAGGACACTTTTTCCCCTGTCACATTCATTTTTGAAAGAAGCA
The DNA here is from genome assembly GCA_019776545.1 of Brachystomella parvula. NCBI lineage: Eukaryota > Metazoa > Arthropoda > Collembola > Poduromorpha > Brachystomellidae > Brachystomella > Brachystomella parvula. The sequence continues at coordinate 3,727 of JABASM010000107.1, forward strand.
AGGCCTCTACTAGTAGCTAGTAGTCAGACAGACCATAGCGGGTTAAGGAGGCTATGGACAGACCAAGACGAAATTCTGACTATACTATGACCTTTTAAACTGAGACTACATGTATTTTTCCTTTCTATTTCACTGAACCCCTGGTGAACTCGCAAGGGTCCCCAGGCTCCCAAAAGCCACAACAAAGAGCTTTCAAATCGACACGGTACTTAACGCAGATATAAATTATAGCTTAAATTGAATGAAATAGAGAAGCCGGTTGGCCGGATTTTTTTTCCCTTCATTTTTATCAAACAATAGTAACGCTTTACGAGAAGAATACAATGGTATAGTACTGTGAGTCTAAAGTTTTTGAAAAGAAAAAGAAAAATCGGAGCCATTGTTAAAAGAAGACGGCAAGTAAGAAAAATTTTTACCTCGGTGATGTCGAATTTTGTGAGCACAGCAAGGTGTTCCTTCAATTTCATTTTCCCATGCAAAAACCATGAGGGGTGCCATTGAGAAGGGACAATGTAAGGCAAAGAACATCACGAGGACTAAACGGAAGCAAATTCGAAACATTGTCCAGGCTTTCTTTGTCATTAACTTGTTTATCTTTATAATATATTTTCACTTCAAAAAAAATTGTTGCTTTTGAAGATATTACTTTCTTCGAGCCTGTCCCCAGAGCGTGACCAGCCGAGAACGAAAAGTGAGATTAATGAAGACGGAAATGACAAGTCATTTCTCGAGCACTTAATGATTGGATTTATATATAGGAATCCTCCAAAAACTCGATTTCAGAAAGGGATGGGCGAAGGCGAGTTAATAGCAATCGCTCAGCGGCTGCACGTAGCCACTACTCTGTAAATATTTTCACTCTTCCAGTGTCTGCTTCGTCTGCTTCTGTGCTTCTGTTGGGAGAGGAACTAGAATTGGAAAGTCAAAGTCTTCCTTTCTTCTTATCTCTTCTTTTGTCTTTTCACTTCTAATCGCTCCTCGACTATGACTTTGATGAAATATTTGTAGATCCCTCATCTCCGTCTACTTCGAGTCTTCTGTAAGCATTCTGGGCTCGTGTTAGAACAAGAAGAAGACGCTTCTTCTCTCTGCACCATGATCTGATTATATTTCTTTCAGTCAGAATACATTCAGGACATAGGCCCACGTAGTAGTTAGCAAAAAAAGAGACGGGTGAAGGGGGTTAACTCCCGAATGAAGTCTTCGAACCTGATCTCTCAGCCAGTGATGAATTGAAAGATATACTTGGCTTTCACTACATTCTTCTCTCAACTTTCTCTTCACTCCTCACTCTGTCCATTCTCTCACTCACGTCCAACAGAATCCTTCGACACGTAGTAAAAACTAGGAAGACACACGGGACTCGGCGGCTCAGCAGGATGAAGGACTGGGTATAGCTCTGTTGAGACTTTCTCTTTCGTCACTGAACCGTGGAGCAGGGTTCGGAGAAAGTCATCAGAGGCTCACGTCTGCTTTCCCTATTATGAATTTCTCTCTTCTTCTTTTTTTTCCCACTACTGCACCCCTCTCAATTACGATGAAGTTTTTTTAAATGAAGACATTCTGAATGTGAGAGCCGAGTGTTAAAATTTTAAGGGGTGAAACAGCTGGAATCCGATGGAGATGAAGGGTGAGTTGAAGCGAGGAAAATTGTAGGTTATTTTACCAGCCGCCTTTACACGATTCTCTGGACCATCATTTTCCAGGATGAGGATACACTATTATTGTTGGGGTGCAGTCAACAATGGAAAGCCATTAATAGTCAGAAGAGGAAAAATGTCTTAATAGAAGACCGACAGTTCACGGATGAGAGTTTTCACTTTAAAATCTTATTACCACCTCCTCACTATTGTACTCACGGAATTATTAAATGAAGATAATGGATTTTTCAACCCTTTAGGTCTGGAGTGGTAAGACCGGAGATATGCTAAGATGCAAAGGGTGTAGCTGTAAATTCTTTGAGTCAACAATACCGAAGGAGAGAGAGAGGTGGATCTATTCGTCGTGTCCGTGCGTAATCTCTCTCATCGGGACTAAAAATGTCAGAAGTCAGAGTCGTATGTAAAAAAGTACTTGAGGTATACTTCCTGACCAAAGAACTTTAGAACTGTAATTACGGGGGTTCAATTTGTTGAGGAGGGGAGTGTAACTACAAACTTTTTCCTAAAGAAACTCCACGAAATCCAAGCACAACAGTCTAATAACTGTAAAAGGAAAGAGTAAGAGGGATAATGGAGGATAATTTGGCTTCAATGTCTCAATTTAAGGTGTAGTTCGTGGTGTTTTTTTTGGATAATTTTCAAGTTGGAAGGGTTTCCGGACCTATAAGAAAGGCTCCAGCAGAGACTCAGGTTAGAATGGGGAAAGAACGCTGTAAGAACACCTTCACGCTCTTCAGTCTAAACTGAAACTGATTATGGAGTTGAGAATTCTGAGAGAGGCCTAGAGGACTGGATCTGGGGAAGAAGGGGAAGGAAGCAAAGAGCAGTTGGAGTGTTGCTGGATCCATTCCACACTCTGGTCGTGGCAGTAGGAAAAAAGGGATTAGATTCCTTTTTGGTTCTGTATACCTTGGGTAGAGGAGCCAGCCACAGCCAGGATCTCCCCTCAACCAACAACCTTTAGTGTATGAACAACCCATCACCATGTCACTCGGATCCTCTTCTTCAAGGAAGCCTACACATATGAAGTCCCTCCTCAGGAATCGCTCAGGAAATGTATGTTTGTTGAATCACAAGTCATGAGTGCTGCCAGTGAGCCATTTCTCCTCCAGGCATGTTCCAGCCATCACTTGAGTAGTCTGGGTACTTCATAATTTCATCCTCACGATCATCGTGTGACGAAGGAAGATGAAGGAATTTTAGCTTTAAATTTACATTCTCACTCAAAAATAATAAATATCTTAATAGCTTCTAAATTTTTTCAGAAAGTGCAACAGAAAAAAAATGCCAAATTATTTTGTTTAAAAATTTGGTAATGAAGATTAAAATCCTTCTGACTATTCCGCTTCCCATTTTTCCAGGACGCCCGTCATCACCCCAAAGATCACATCTGGACAGTTATTTGAGGAAGGCGTTAAATGAGGAGGACGCTTAAGCTGAGTTTTAGGTATTTATACCAGAAAGCTACATAACCCGTCTTCCCAGATTCCGCTACTCCTGGGAAACGTGGGTCTGGATGAGAACCGGACGCGTCGGACCTAATCATCTTAAGTAATAGGAATCATCTCTATCTCTTTCTTCACACTCATCCCACCCAACACTAGAGAGTTCCTAGAGAAGGGTCAGATCCCTGATAATTTTTAAATGGGACGAAATTTTGACACCAGGTGTTAGTCTTTACATCCTCTTCTTGTCATCATTATCTTTTTATTACCCTCCTATCAGGGTTGAAAAGGAAAGCTGGGGCAGTTTTAACACATTACCCAGAGTTGCCTCATCAGCCATTCCAGTTTCCTCAATTGAGGGTGATGATGATAACAGGTGAGAACACGGCTACTGGAATAGTCAATCTCAATAATATAATTTTTCCATGCTCAATAGCCACACATTCTAGAGTGAGATTATCCTTAATTAAGAAATTCAAGTTTTTGAGAGACGCCAGGGAGGAAGGGCCGGAAAGTCCTTATTATTATCTCCCGCCACACCCACTCCAGCCCTATAGCCAGCGAAGAGAATAGTTTAACAATGGTATTTTGTAATTGGGATCTCAGACTCATGTCAGTATTCAGGTGTACTGGAAAAGTCTCTCATCCGCCCTTTTCTAATCTCACTTTTTTTTTTCTTAAAGCGATTAGCCAAGGTTGAGTTTTTTTCTTATACACTCTGCCTGGAAGATCCGTCCAAGGATTATTGGCAACTAAGAGCCCCCTAAGGCCCGCAAATAAAAATCTTTGGGAGCGAGCATCAAAATCCACAGAGAAAACTTGTGGACCCACCCAGTTTTATACACAGGCAGGTTCATGTTTATAGGCCTTCTCTATTCAAATGAACTCTGTAATGTGATGGTGATGATCTTGGATTTCTAGATTCTTGAAGCCTAAGTATGAGATTTTGATTTGACACGCTTATCTCCAATCTTCGGAGATGATGCTAATGACTCTTCTCCTGGTAACCTAAACCTTGTTCCTCTTAGAACAATAAAAAGGAAGAAGAGGTCGTGCAGGAATCATCATCATCTCCAAAGTCTCTTAATTTGAACCTATCAGAAAAGGCTTCATCTTCCTCATGCACCCCCCCCCCCCCCCCCCCCCCCCCCCCATGCTATCTCAGTCCCTTCTCCTAATCTCTCTCTATATTATGAAATCCCATTGTCTTCTAGCGTAGAATCAAGGGAAAGAATTTCAAAGTTGAAGATTTAGAGGATGGCGGTTCACCCTAGCACTTAAGGATTTGGATTTGAGCACATAATTTGATATCCAACCTCATCTTCTTTCCTTAATTTGGTTTCCAGAGTGCACTTCACCTCCTCCTCTCCCTTCTAAACTCAAAGTGTATCAATTTTTCCATTTTCTTCTTTTTTTTTTTACTGAAATAACTTTCTAAAGTGGAAAAAGAGGAGAATCAAAAGATCGTGGTTTACTAAAAAGAGAATCAAATTTTTCTGAAGGGTGATTCAATAATAATCCAATGATGCCCACAATAAAATTACTTTCTCCCTTCATTTCTCCTTTGATGGATTCCATTATTCTTCTCCTAAATAGTGTCCGTACCACGACCTGGGGAATACAGCCCTTGGGTGGCAGCTACAGAATCTGGCATTGAATCCTTTATTTCCAAGTTACCCAGCGTTCGAATTTGAGGAATTTCGTAAGCAAATGCTAAAAATGGCAAAGAAAATAATGAAAATGCACAGGATACAGCCCTCAAGTAAACATCCCGCAAGTGAATTTTTCTTGAACAAATTAAATCTTCACAGTTGCATCCATAACCGTCTGAGGGAGGAGGATGCTTCGTTGGATAAGAGATGGAAAGCTGCCCTTGCAGAGAACATGAAGAGTTTGATACTAGGGCTCTTATCTCTCCTAAGGAGAGCATTTATATTAGAAAAGATTGATTGGGCTGTAGTTTGTAAGAGGAGTGAAAGTATTAGTCTAAGAGCAATTTGGAAGTTTTTGGGGTTACTTTGATTGCAAAAATCTCATAGAGACCTCATGACTAAAGAGGGGATTGGATTTTCTAGCGGTGGTGGCTAGGTAGGTAGTATCCCTACCTTCCGAGACGAGGCCACTTGAGATTCGACATTATATATCGAACTACCATCACCTCAGCATCAAATCTCATCTGACTTTTACTGAGTTACTAACTTTCTTTTCCCACTTTCACTTTGGGAAGTAGAGAGGAGGCGGATTTAAGTTCGAGTAGGAACTCGGAAATAGGAAACAGAACATCAATCCATCCTTTTCGCTCGGAGGATATGAGGATGATAGAGAAGCTGGATTCATTCAGGGGCTCATCCCCACAACCAGCAGCATCAGCAACATCTTTCCAAACCACCTCATCAAATGAACTGTATATTACCATTACAAACTGGTGGAGCCATTATCATTCCGTCGGAAGGACTCCATGTTCCCCCCATTCATCACTCTCCCCCTCTTCTGCTCCTTCAAGAAGATTTCCTCTGTCAAAACAACATCCGTCAACCAAAGCTTCTCAATATCCACAAAACTGAGAGAGACAGAGAGAAATCTTTCTATTGACATTTCTGTCAGAAAAAGCTTAGAGTATGACGGGGAAGGTATATATAGAATTAGACATAATTTGTTCCATTTAAGTAAGTACACACAAAAGTAAAGTATCCCTGAACTTTATTATGCTCAAAAGAGGAAAAGGTGATGATGATGAAGCGGTGACCTCAATCTTTCTTAAACGTCGCAAAACTTTACAGGTTTAAGACATTGAAATCTCTTTTCTCTCAAATCAATTCCGGTGGTGGGTGAAAGTGGAGAAGAGTTTGATTAGTTAAGATGTGTGAAAAGAACCCAAACGTAGGATTTTGACAATTTCCCCTGCTTTTGTGTAGGAGGAATCAGTTTTTTTTCTTATCCTTTAGACCCTATGGGTAGCAGCATATAGCAGTCATCGGGATGAGAAAAGTAAATTCGAAAAGTCATCAAGCTCCCCTAAGGTTTTCTTCTTCCATTGTACTTCAAGCTGAGAAGACGTAACTCAGGGTGAGGGAGGTTATAAGGACAAGCTATTATGCACGGTGCCCAGAGCCTTACTCACTCTCCTCAAATAGGACAACAATGAAGGAGCTGAAACTTGGAATCCATTGTCGAGCCCCCTTTTTCCACGACTTGACTTGTTTATGAACATCTTCCATTTTTCCTTCAAACTCCATAATAACTTGAGCAGCCGCGCAGACACGGATTTTCGGAAGTAGCTGGGTGCCTAATGGATCTATTGGTCTTGGGCCTCTCTCTCCTAGCCAGCTTTCTCCTCAAGAAATAAAAAATTCTGTACTTTGAAAGCTGTCTTTATTTCTCTAAACTAATTTTTTGAGCGGGGTACTACTACAGTTCTGTTTTATCTCAAGAAAAAGCAGAGCAGTGGAAAGTTAGAGGGAGAGCTCCTGACAAGAACAAGTCGGAAACTTATTCCCAAACTCTGGCTGACAGAAAGACAATGAAACTTTAATTACAATTATCGAATGGGAAAGAGGGAGGGTGTCCAACCCGATCCCAGTGTCACTTGTCAAGAAAGTCAGAGTCCAATTTCACGAGGGAACTCCTTCAATTTTTTAAGACTTGAAGTTTCTTGAGAACCCCTGCCATCTCCTAGCCTCTGCTCTTGTCCTAACCATGCAGGAATGTCTGTCCGAAAACCAGAGGAACTGGGAAGGCTTGGCAGTAAGAAGTATGCTGAGCTTTTAAGAAACAAGATCCATGAGACCATGATTTAAGCAAACGCAAAAAACCACTTAAATTCAATTAGGCTTCTCAGCATTCAATCAATCATCAGGAAAACAAATACTAACAAGGAGAGCAGCGTTCGTGTTTGCTAAAAAAACCTTTGATTGAGAAGTGCGTGGGAGAATTAATGCTTCTAGTCAATGGCGTCTAATGTTCATCCAAAATGTTCTTTTTTTGCTTTTTAAAGAAAGGATGAACCAGGATATCGAGCAATTTGTAGTCTAATTTTTTTATTTCTCAGTGAAGAAGACTCTCCCTGACAACCTGTCCCTGCTCTCTGATATCATGTGTCATTGTTCGAACAAGTTTTTAACCCCATAATCAAAACATAATTCATCAACTTCCGACTCCAATCAAACTCGAAAGGCTGTAATTTTGAGTCAGATTCAAGACGGAGATAAATGGGAGCCAACCAAAAACGCACACCGTTCCATATCTAATACTTCTTAACAACGCTCACCACCACAACCGTGTGGTAAACAATGGACCTCCCAAACAAAAAAAAATGGAGAGAAAACCGGAGAGGGGGAAATTTTAGGAAAAAAAAATCCTTGGGAAGAGGAAGTACATCACGAATTTCATTAGTCGGACCAGGGACTTTATTTGGCAAACCTGACTGATAAGTAATAACTGCCCCTGAAATCCAATATGGACAATCCATAATCCTTGCTAACATCCACGTTCCTATGTCAAAGAGCCTTACAACTTCGGACTCTCATCTTCATTAATTGCACCATAATTCGAGGAATCCTCCTACTTCACTCCCAATTTTTTCTTTCTATAATAATCCAATTCCAAAACTTTTTCTACATAAAAAGTTTTACGTCTGTAGTAGAAGAGGGTGAGTCCGAAAAGACAAGTGTAGGAAATCTCAGGTTCGTAAGATCTTCGACTACCTGATGGAAAGACACCTGAAAATTTCAGCTCGATTGGTCGAGGTTTAGAGGTGGCAACGGCGGCCTGTAGTGCAGTGTTACCTAGGTGCAGGGGAACCTCGGAGGGGTCTGGAAGAATAGAAATTCCTCTGCTAACGTCTTAACTATTTTCGATGCCGCATAAAATCGGTACCTTCAGACCTTGCCTGCAATTACTGTGCATTCACAGGTCATGGTCAAAACCACTCGTCGGTAAAGCTAATGCAGAAGTCGTGTCCAATTACATGAAAAAGTCATGCTTTTTCTTAAAGCTGTCGGGCCGAAATTGTGCCAAATGTAAAACAGAAGGGCTCAACGCTTTGTTTAAAACTGTTGTGCGATACTTCTCTACTCCGAATTTTGCATGGCTTGTGTCAAACTGTTTCTGCACAATCCCGTTTCATAATTCTGCATAAACCGTTCCTAACGGGCAGGTAGACCGGTGCAGAGTAAATCCTGGTAAAACTTTAGCATAAATCAGTAGATTTCGATGAAACTTGCAGTAAGCCCTTCTAAGGTGCGTCCCCATTAGAGAAAGTAAAAACTTTTGATCTAGATCAACTTTGATGACCTAGAGGTCACACCGAACTTTTCCATCGCATTGACGAAGATTTTTAAGTCTTCCGAACTTGGAATTTCTCATTCTTTTCGTGTCGGACTTTACTTTACTTCAAAATTCATTTTCCTCCTGTATTACTCTGTTATAACTAGCAAAATATTGCGAAAGAAATTTCATTATCCAGTATAGAAGAGGTCATTTAAATGTGCCAGCAAGCCGTCTAACGGACTCATCATGAATTTTCTGAATAATCGCTGCCCTGAGAGTTTTGAAATCCCAAGAATATATTTCTAGGGGTGTTAAAAAGAAGATTTAAGTTCAAACGTGGCAGCTGGCTCTTCTAGCTTTTAATAATAGAGGTTATAAAAGAGTGCATAGGAGATTAATTTATGTAGAAAAGATGATAAGATAGTTATCAAAACTTTGAGCCACCATTTTTTCATGGAGCCTTTCCTCGTTTTTATGGGCTTGAAACATAATAATTTTCATTTAAGTGACATAAACAACAATTTTAAGTGCTCTCACTCTCCAGGAGAAGGATAAATAGCCCACTAATTGAGAAAATTAAGGAAACAGTTTCTGCTTAATTACTACTTTAGTCTAATGATATAGAGCTCCTCAGTCCGGGGCCAGAGGAAGGAAGAAGAAGAGTGAGAATTCTGGGAAGAATCTTCACGCCTTCTCAAACTTTCTCCCAGATTTAACTTGGAAGGAAGTGTTTCATCTTCCGGGACTGTATCTACGGAGCCGAAGTGGTAGCTTGCTCTAGGGCCTCTATCTCTTCAGTACCCAAATGAAAATACACTGCTTGAACTTTCACTTTATCTTCTCAGGCTTTCCTTAATGCCTCGTCCTGTTGAGTTTTCTCCTATTATTCATATACGGAAAGGCCGAGGGCGGGGGAGTGATACTAGTATTATTAAAACCACCCTCAACCAAAAAAGAAAAAGAAAGCAGAATTTTGAGTTATAACCGCAATAAAAAATCTAGGGGTGTACTTGGGACTCATAGAATAAAAAAAATAATAGTGAAAGGAAGAGAGTAGAAGAATATGTTCCATTCTAATCCAAAAGGTCATTCTGAGGATGTTTCACAAATACAGTATGAAAAAGCCATAAAATTTTCTTCAAAGGTCAAAAGCTGGGGAGACACGCGACACGCGGTAATCATGAAATCCAGATTTTTATTTCAAAAGATTAAGAAAAAAAAATCCACTTTAAGAACTCTTCAGCTTCACAGTGATTGCAAGGATTCGAGTTCTTCTACGTCTTTTCCTTTTGGAGTTAAGAAGTTTTGAAAATACGTGTAGGAGAAAATGGAGGCTAATATTCTAATCTCATTAGTTGAAAAAACGGTGAAGAAGCTCAGGACAGAGGACGACAGCGTTTGATTCATCCATTAGTGAGAGTTCAAAGTTTTGCTAATTCCTAAAGTGCACTTTCTCCTATTTTTTCACTCCCGTCTTTCTAATCAGAGGCAGAGGAAAGAGTTGTAGGATTGAATAGATTGAATGATAAGAGAATCGTGGGACGACAGGGGAGAGGGGTGTAAGTGAGAGACCGGGTATTTTCGTTCCTCGGACTTCCAAAAACTCGTAAATTCAATTCCGTCAACATCCAAACTTTCCATTTCCAAAGTTTTGATTCCTTTATTTTCTGTCCTGTGTATTACTTACACTTCTTCGCCTTCTTCCTTCACTTGGGTCTAATAACTTCAAGCCCTATCTCCTGACCACTCCTCAATAAAGTATACCTTTATAAATTTTAGACAACCTTATCAGGAATTCTAAGAAATTTATTTTCAATTTCTATCTTTTTCAATCTCTCTAATCAATATTTATATTCAATAAAACCTAGAACTATGAGTTAGGGTTTTTGTTTGATAAAAACGAGTTTTTGAATTCTGCACAGGATAAAATGTCGTTTTTATTGATTTCAGAATCTATTATTACTAGTTACCTAAGTCCATCCAGCTCAGCAAAAATCATTGAACCTGAAGTTGTGATGAGGTCGTTCTGTCCCTGGACGCAGAGGTCCATCCATAATATTCTTTCACAAGAAGGAAAAATAGGCTAATGGTCATTTCCGGTTCATTGTAACAATTTTGAGCTATGGAATCAATTTACGAGAAAGAAAATTCTCCCTAGAGAAATTCTCTCAAATTCTTACTAAGCATTATTGAAAGGAATCAGTTGTGCTAATCTTAGTTTTAGTCATGAAAATGACTCAACGACTTTCTCCAAAATTCTTCGGGACTACTGAAGGACTCAAGCAGTTCTCACCACCCGCGACCGTATTTCACTTTCATTTCCTTTTTCCTAGAGTAGGGTGGTTGGGGGGTGACTACTACGTGAAAGGGTTGGACTGGTCTCTTATCCCACCAGAAGCATTATCTTAGACATGATAAATGTAAATCCGTGGCTATTAAATTCTCTGAATTTAATCGACTGCGAACTACAAAAGGAAGCGATAAGGATTAGGAGTTCGAACCTGGGTACATAGCCATGAATGGAATTGTGGTAGGGGGTGGGGGTCATGTATCAAAATTGGAGAATATCCTTCTCAATGGCCATTGGATTTTTGTTTGTCCAAAAAAAAAGTTCTTTGAAGAATCCAGGGTTTTCTTGAGATTGAATCTCTTCTCTGAAGCTATTGAATTGAAAGCCCACTGCTCCCAAATTTTACACGCTTGGAGAAAAGAATGGAATTTGGAAGTTTTACTTGTAAAACTAGGAGAATTCCTTTAGTTATGGAAACGATCCTTCTGTTTCCTACTTCCCACAGTAGTGCATCTGTGTGAAATCGCTCTAAACCCAGGGGTCATATAAGGTTATAATGCTATAAACAATGTCCATTGGATTTCTTCTTATTGGAAAGAGTTTCACTTTAGCAGGGCCGCCATGGTGATAGAAAATATATGAGAAATCCGATAGTAAAAAAAATGTTGCGAATTTAAGTTGGAATGGGAAAAGTTGAGAGGGAGCATTACATAGGCTAAAGCACACTATACATAAGACGAGCTAAAATGTGATGATACCACTTATAGGAATTGGAGAGCGTGGAGCGAGAGCTGAGAGCAGGCGAGAGGAGAGACATAGTATTCAAATTGAATTCCTATCTGTCCAATCACATCGTCGTAAACTATTCTGACAGTCTGATGGACCAAAGTAGTGGATGACGATTAGAGTGATTTTAAGGAAATTGAATTCAGCTGTCATTCTTTGGTCCAATGCCTCTAACGAGATCTGATTCTGCCCTGTCTCCAACTGGAGCCTCTCCCACACACAACCCACCCACCCTAAGCCCCTGTCAATTAACTCAATTAATCTGGGATACATATCACTACCACACACAACAACCACCAGGACCCCTCATCTTTTTTTTCTTTCTTCTTCGTCTAATGAAAATTCTGGGGAGCGAGAGTGAAAGCATATGGAGAAAGTTGAAGATTTTTCCAACTCAGGACTCCTGACTCAATAGAGAGATTTTTCATTAAGTGAAGGGAAACGGTGGAATCATGTGGTTGAACGGTTGATGTCTGATAGAAATAGAATTGAGCGACTGGCAGACGTTATTCTACGAATATGATTCACCCGCTTTTCAGTCAAACTCCCTGGGTTAGAAAGTTAAACTCCAAAGTTGACTATCCACTTTCCTTAAAAAAGAGTGATACAAGGAAAAGTTTTAAAGAAAAAAAAAAAGGATTTCTTATTTAAGAGACAGGGATAGATGGTTAGAGAATGAAGTGAGTATTGGAAAGTTTCACTTTCTCCGTTTTTCTTCCCCTTACTTCCATGCGAATCTAAAGTAATCTCAACCAATTGACGGCTCACTCTTCAGAAGAAATGTGGGTCTGACATTAGTATGGACGGGAGACGACTCTCAGAAATTCACACGCTGAATTTACAAGATTCTTTCTACTTTTTGCGAAAAAAGGGATATACTATAAGAAAAGAAAGACATTTTGAGGATCTGCCAGACCTTTAACATTTTTCTAAGCTCCGTTCAGAACTTCCATGTCCAACCCAATAAAGGGGTTAATTCAAAGAAAGAGAAGGATTAGACATAGATGGGCTTTACGTCGGAAGAGACAGGTCTGCTCCTGCATCATTCAATCCCAAATCCACAGAGAGAATAATTGATTAAATGGTTTCTCATGCTCCTTCACATATACAGGGTGATCCAATTTTAATCGCCTGCCTTTTAGCTTTTCGAGTAGGAAGAGTGTAAAATAGAAGAGTAGAGCTTAAAATGATACTTTTAGATGAGAGGAGTTATTTGATTCAATCCGCTAGAAGCTATAGGACGACTGCCAATATTCAATTTAGATTTTAAATTGATGATAGAGTTGAAAAAGAAGATAGTTGAAGGGTATTTCATCTCGTTTGGCTAATATAAAAGGACAAAATCCGTCGAGGGAGTCTCAAGGAGGGTTCTCTTCTCCTTTCTCCCTTCTCGAAGCATCAGATATCATCATTTTTTCTCTCTTTTTTTTCAAGAACTTAAAGTGTATTTTATTTTCTCCGCTTTCCCTCCCAAGCTTTTCTTTCTAGTTACATTTGAGGGTGACACTCTGGATGTTTAGGCGGCCGATTTGGTCTCAGCTCGGTGGAAAAATGATCCCTTAGCCAATGGGGTATAAGGGACTCTATCTCACCCAGCGGACTACTTTCTCCTCATTATAGAAAACTTACACCGTAGACGTAAAAGGCTTTTGATGGTCAAATTTACATAAGAAGTGGCTCAACGGAAGCCTATAGAAAGACAAACGCAATATTCCTTTAAAAGCTTCAGCCTAAAAGGACGAAAAGGCAGAAGGGTAGATGCTCAAGGTTTTCTTACACTTCACTTCATTCTGACTGGTGTTTGATAGACGAAATATTGCATTTGAGGGAAGAACGACACGAGCCAATTCAATTTTCCACAGCATCACCCAAGACAAAACCAGTACCAGTAAAACCAGTAATTTTTTTTAAGAAAAAATGACGTTCTTCTCATTTCCGAGACACCTTTCTTTCTTCGCTTTACAAAGTAGAAGGGAAGTCAGAAGCCGAAATAGGATCCTCTGCTGGATTTCAATGAAACTTGGCAGGTAGCTAGTCAAGACCCATACCTCCAACGGTACGGGATGGAATCGGAGCATTGACTTTTTGTTTTTTGTGACCTTTGAGGGTCACTAAAGGTCACAAGTATAGCACATCAATCCAAAAAAACTCGGTCTCCCGATTCTAAAAATATACGTAATTGACCCTTTCGACCTCCAGAGCATGGCCTCCAGAGGTCACAGTTTAAGCGGAACATTAATGACCTCTGGAAGCCATCTTTTAGCCAGAGGCGCAAGTGAGGTATGTTTTTAGAATCAGGAGACCAAGCTCTTTCGATTGATTTGCCACTTGTCCGGATCCATGAGGTCAAGTTGACCATTGGTGACATGCGAATGCCACTTAGGGTCATGACTTACATTCGTCCCTTGCCAAAGTTTAGGGCACTGGTGAATGCTGACTATCCCGCCTGACGGCAGACAAGTTCACAACCGACAAGTTCACCCGTTCACAACCAGCGTGGAAATCATATCCGCGGGTGGGTCTAATTGCATTAACACGTCGCGGGCCTAGGGTAGCACGATCTTTGGCGGAATTTTTTTTTGCTGTGAAGTTTTGTGTGTTGGGTTAGGAAAATTCCATTTTTTTGAAAACATCACGGCCCACGACATGTTAATTTTAATGGCTCGTATTCTTTTTCCCCCGAATGATACAAATTTTCTTACTACTAAGTTCTCAATATGAGTCACAGAGCCTTTGAAGGACTTCGATAAGGTGGGGGGTATGGCTTTCGGTTTCAGAACTCGCCGTTCTTTCCTGTGAAAAGAACTGATTAAAATTCTTGGAGAAGTCATAATCCGATGTTGCTTAATGGAAAAATGAGAACTGTGAGACTGTGAGAGTTAATGATGTGAGGTGCTATAGAATTAATGTCCGATTTATATTCATGGTCATTTGATTCGGATTTGAGTTGACCGCCTGGCAAAATACCAAACTGAGAAGATATTTCCACGAATTCGTTAGACCCATAGAAGTTAATTGAAAAAGAAAGTAGATGGACTCATGACGATTTCCTCCGCCATAGTTATAACAGCCTAATGAAAATAGGGGTCTGAGTTTAGCTCAATGCCCTATCAATTCGAAGAAACTTAGCTTAGGGAAATTACCTTACTTTGTACAAGCATCAAGGTTTTTGCAAAACTCGTTTCCATGTTCCCCGTATTTTTTGATTGGAAAATGCAAAGCAGAGTTCGGAATCAGCCCACCTTTCTCTACCAGAACTTTCCCCATCAAAAAAAATCTCAATTGATCTTTCGCAATACTAGTTTCAGGTAAGAGTATCCAAGTTGTGAGATTTTACTTTTCCTCCGTCTTCCTCAGATACACACAATCAAAAAACTTTGAGATTAAATTGGACGAAGATGAAGAAAAAAAAAGGAGAGGAAGAGGGGAATCTATTCCGTCGGATCTTTATAATTTTCAAAGGAAAAAAAGGGAAGATTTTCAACAGGGTAACAGTAGAGTATAAAATCTCGATCGTCCTAAAAACCAAGTTGTTGCAGAAAATGAGATTTTTTTTATATATATATATTATTTCCTTAGTTTCTTTTCTTCCCTATGCTAACAATTGGTTCTTCTTATAGTTTCTTTTCTCTTCCTCAAAACCCTCCGGCGGGCTTTATGTGTGTTGGAGGGAAAAAATCTTCTTTACTGTATCCGAAAGATATACTTTCTCCATTTGCTGCTGTGAAGTGGAAAAGAGGAGAAGATAGGATGCTGAAATGGGAAATTGCATGGTAATCGCGTTAGAGGACCATTTTCACTGTCGTATCTTTAATTCAATCATCTCTTCCGAAATTACCAACTTTCTCCCCATGGCGCAATAAGTTTAGAATTCTTTGAATCAACTCAGCACTAATGTGACGCTAATCCACTGAAATTACCTTAAATCTCAGTTATCTCAAAGAAGAGAGATGAACTGTCTTGCTATGTGCATCTTTCAACAGCACATACAACGTTTTCAAAGTACCGGTAGCATTTAAGACACCATCAAGTCCGGCCGTGTTAGAGTTGTACATTTTCTTTATTTTTTTATTTTTTTTGTTGAAGTGAATTTTTCATGAATGCAAAAGATCCGTCCACTGGTGGAAGGAATTAATTTAGAGGAATGATTTTATTGGATTCTAATCTTCATTGCCTATATTCTCCAATTAAGATAAGGTATTCAATAAATCAAAGAAGACTGAGCTCAAGGAGCACCGTCCCCCCTCTCCTATTTTTTTGATGAGTTTTAAAATTGAAAACTAACTTTTTATCCGACATGATTAAAGAGACAAAGGGTTGCGTCTTGTCTCTTGCTCAGTTACTCAAGCTCTTGGAGAAAGCTTCCTTGTTCCTTCATTCCAACATCCAGGAGAGGAAACATCCATTCTTAAGAAAATGAATTTTATATGAGTCTATGAAAAAGGGAGAGAATGAGAAAGAAAGAAGATTGGGTTGATAAAGTTTGCATGAAAGGGGGGTGAAAAATAGAGATCAGAGTCAACTACTAGTAACTTTTCATTCAGTCCTTGTGCTCTGGAGACCCGAAGAAGAATGAGATGAGTTCGACGGAGTACAAATTAACTTCCTACTGTAAATGCTCTATACTTAACCAGAGATTCCTACAGCCAGAATGAATTTCTCTTGAACGAAATTTTTTAGGTGCCTGGCTCTAACTAAATAAACTACGGAACTCTTGTTGAGAATTCCTTTAGGGCTGACACGTGAAACTCTCTGAAACAAAATTCTCGAATGTGAAAATCCGCAATGTGAAAATCTCCACCATAAGAAAATCTCCACCATGTGGAAATTCCAAATGGGAAAATCCCAAATTTCTTGAAAACAACAATGTGAAAATTACAAGTTTGCAGAGACTATTGAGTTGCGTATTCATTGATTCTTGCCTTGCTATGCAAAGGTGACGCTGGATGCTACAGGGTGTCTAAAATTAGTTTCCTTAGGGAAAGTTTTTCATTTTTTTGAAATTCACTTAATGAATATTTCAAGAAACTTTTTTAAACAATTCAGCTTCAGTTAATTTACGTTCGACCTTAGTGCATCGATTGCTGAAGTCTTCCTGCTAAAATTCAAATCAAAAATATCGGTTTTCGGCATTTCAAAAATGTGTAAAATTTTCACTGAGGAAATTAATTTTTGACACTCTGTAGAAATCATGAGGTCCTTCGAGCTCAACCGTCTCTGCAAACTTGTGGTTTTAACATTCCGGATTTTCATATTGGGAATTTTTGTTTCGTGGATTTTCACATGGAACCCTTTTAAGAACCTTAGGCTGTTGAATAGGATTGAACAGCCGAAAAGCTGAAAGAAAGTGAAAGGAGAGGACATTGCCTTTCTGGTCCAACAATTTAGTCAATATTTGGACAGTGTCTTCTGTTGTCTCCAAAGAGAGGCATAGAGCGGTGACAAAGTCTCAATTTTCTTCTTGGAAACTAAATATAGCATGAGATGAGAACACCTCTACGCAAACAAAACCAACATATAATATCCTTCTCTACTCACCAACATGAATATGCATGGGATACTTTGAAACTGAAATTCCTGTAGTGAAAACTTCCAACCAAAAAAACCTCAACACTTTCTTCTTCCTAACTAAAGGCTCCATTATTACAACTCATCTTCAGACCTGAAAGTTTTACAAAGCATCCGCCCTCAAGGAGAAATGAGATGAAACAGAAGAATATAATAAGAATTTCGGCCTAAAAAATTCAGGAACAGCGTAAAAGAGGCTCAGAAGAAAATTCTTTGGTTTACTTTTTCTCCCTCCGTCCCAAGGCATACGACCAGGGAGCAATAAGATTGTAATTGAGCCTCTCTGCCTACCGCCCTATACCACCAGCGGAAACTTGAATTGGAACTGAACTCCTCTTTCCTTCAATGAAAAAATAATGAGAATTTTCTCTCCCTTTCTCCTCTTGGCTAAGAAATTAAGACCCGTAAAATCTCATCATGGGATGGATCAATGCTTTTCAGCTAGTGCTAGGCTCTCAGACGACAGACTTATGTTTACTCTCCAACACGTAAATTTCAACACCAAAATGAAAAGAGTGAAGAATAATCATAAAAAATAAAAGCTTACTCCTCGGGACACGGGAGGACTTTGAGGTAAAGCGGGAAAGGGAATACGTTTTCATGGTGAAAGTAAAAGTAACTATAAAAGGTAATATCAGACACTTAATAAAAACCGGTTTGAAATACAGCCCCAGTTAATGCCATTCCCTCGTCTTCACTTACTTCCTTAAGGACATTCCCGGAGTATGACAGGAAAAGATACAAAAAATACACTCAGTCAATTTTAAATTTCCCTCTTCCCATCTAGTATATTTCCCATTTTAAAACATTTTGAAAAACTTCAAATGAGTATTAAATTGCGAAAAGGTCTACTACGGTGTTTCAGGGATAAGGAAATTAAGAGATGCACCATTAAAAGTTTCCGCTATCAGGAAGCACTTCGGAAACTCAGATTGAAAAAAGAAATTAATTTTTGAATCTCTGCGAGTTTCTTTGATTGAAAAAAAGCGAGGAAGGCAGGGAGAGTTTCTAATTTAGGCTTTCCCCTTACCCCTCTCTACTCCTTCTATTCCATTAAATTAAAGATCATAAAGACTATTTTCCTTCCAAAAATTTATTTCTTGTTAAAATAATTATTGAATTCAGTCCCCTTCTAGTCATAACTCCTATTTTCAGAAGCCCTGAAGAAACAGAAGAGTTTATGGGAGCACTAAACCGAAATTCCTTTTTACTTTACTTTGAACTAAACCCACCTGCTTCCTTCTCCTCCTCTTTTAAGACTTCAAGGCCCTCACTTCTAAGCTTAGCTTAATATTTACGAAGAAGGCTAAAATTCCTTTCTTTGACTAACTTTTCCCTCATTCTATTCTCATAAACTTATTTCTCCAAACTTCTAAGAAGTCTTAGGTGAGAGGATTAAGTCCAAGAATTAAGCTTTCAAAAATTCATATTTCTGCTTTAGGGAAAAGAGAAAGTTCAAGTCAGACCACTCACTTTTTTTCCACTTTGAAAGTAAATAAGGATTTTACAGTTTTGTCATTTGAGAAAATACAATTTACTTTCTTTGCTTTCATGGTGGGCCAAGCTCAGGAAATTTTTCTCTAGTGCATATTTACTGTCAGAGCGGCAGTTGTAAATTTAATCTTGACCTGCTTTTTTTCGAAATTGCAAAAAAAAAAAAAAAATAATCTCCTCCTTCAAAATGAGAAAGGAAGAATGAAACAAATCCTAAAGACGAAACTCTATTACTCCGTGACAGTGACATTTTTAAGCCTAGCTCCTAAAATACCTACGCCGCTGATCTCAAGCCCTGTTCCGTTCTGGGACTGAGAAAAGTAAAAAGGAGGAAGAGAGAAAGAGGGGAGGAGAAACAAAGGAAGAGAAAAAGACCGAAGGGAAAGTTCAAATGTCGTTCATTCCATTCGATTCCATTTCAATTCTCAATTCATGGGAGAATTCAATGATACGTAGAGAAAAGAGACGGGGGCAAGCCTAGTTCCCTCGTACTTGTCTTGGCTCAAATCACACGAAGAGACTTTTCTTCGGGACCGACTCTCCCTTTCCCAGCAGGAAAAAACGAAAGACGCTCAACTATTTCCAAATTTTATATTTTATTAGCTTACGACAGCATCTACGGTTTTTCACACCTAGCGACTACAGTTCCCCGCTTTCACTTCCACCAAATCCCATTTTCTCCAGGACGTAAAATCCAATATGGATATGGGCCAGAGTCTCTCGGTTCTTCTCTTACATTTTATACCATTTCTCTCTGTTAAGTATATGAAAATAGTGAGGCTTTTTTGATTGGATGAAAAAAGAAAAAGGCTGGAGCTCCTCTCATTCTCACTTTCTCTCCTACCCGTATCATCATTTTCCCCGACAAGAAATCCCAATTATACTTTTCAATATTCATGTGAAGTGTTTCATTAAAAAATCCCTCTTATATTAGCATGGCTTTTGACAGAGGAGGAACACTACACGTCCCTATCACTCCCTCCTTGTCATTCCCTAGTTTGTTTTCAGAGTCATTTTCCCTTTGCCAACTGATTTGAATAGGGGGTCATTAGACCCTTTCAAGGAATTCCTAAATAAATTACAAGCGCCAGATTCACTTTAATACTCCATATATTTTTATTAGGTGAGGGAGATGAAAGGACGGAATTCAGACGTTAACTCTCACTTTACTTTTTATAGGACTTAAAACATTTGTAAAGAAAGTATGAAAGAATGGGGAATTTATTGCATTGGCTCAATAACTCAGAGTGTCATATACTGCTGCCTCTCTTAACTCCTTAAAATGGTGGGCTGGGTAGAGGAGCTTGAAGATTGGGTACTGCATTTGTTGCTCCGTCATTTTTTTTCTTGAGTAACATTTTTTTATTGTGGCTCCGTTTAGTAGACTGCAAGGAAGAGGTCATGGGCTGAGAATCGGAACATGTTATGTCTCTATTTTCTCCTGGATATTTATGAAACCGTGTGGCAGTAGTGAGGAGGCTCAGGTTTTTTTTTCATGATATTAGTACTACAACAACTCCCCAAGTCCTAATTTTATTTTCCTGCTCGGAGAACACACATGGGCATTGTATCATTTTTAATGGCCTTGCCCTAACGCTGCTTCTGCTAGAGACTTGGCAGTTTGGACTGCCTTGAAACTAAGGAAAGTTCCGCCCAAGATTCTTGGCTTGAAAATTATTGGCAGGAGTTTGGGCTAAGCTTTAGTTTGTGGTAGACGGGAACAAGATCCAGGGAAACGGGGCTGTAATTACTATCGTAACCAAGAGTCTGGAACTTGACTCCGCTTCAGCCCTGTATTCAGACTCACAACAAACGGCTGTGCTCCAGGAAGCACAATGAACACAATATGCTCTTCTCCAGCCAGTGCTGGTTGTGGAGGGTAGGAAAATACTGGATTCCATTTATGAAGATGGAGGGTCTCCAGGAAGGGAGTATTTACTCAATACAATTAAGGTGGGGCGGGGGGGGGGGGGGGGGGGGTAGGGGGGGGGGGGGGGGGGGGGGGGGGTTGATTGTGACTGCCGTGAGATTACTTTAACTTCCTTCAAAATAATTTTTCCAAAGTTAATAGGAGAAGAAAGAAAATTACGCATGAAATATTTCTATAATATTTTATCTTAATTTTCCTTAACCACTTTCTAAAGGAAGTGCCAGCATTCGAAAACTCACCTTCTATAACAGGAGCCCCCTTCCTTTACATTAGCTGCGGTTCTCATTTAGTCAGTCCACAGGGTAAGAAATAATAACAATAACAATGATCCTGAGCTCAGAGTGGATCTGGGTGTCTTAGGAAATGGTGAGTTCCGGGGGTAGGAATACTATACGGACCCGTTAGCCGCCTAATTTTAAATTATTACAATAAATATTCAGGAGAATGTTTAGTATGGGGGAGGAAAAAGCGACTTTCTTATGCTTTCCCACCACCCTTCCTCCCTTCTTTGTGTCGTTTTCGAAAATCATTAACTCTAAGTCTTTTTCCCCCTAACCCTCAGAATTCTCATTTCTATCACGACTTTCTCCCTTTTTCTTCCCCATCAAGAACAATATTGGCTGACTTTTGACAAAAAAAAAAAGATCAGGGGGGCTAAAGGGAAATTAGGCTTTAGCCTCTTCCTACCATCCATCTCCACTGTCATTATACGAACAAGTCACATTATTATCAACCTTCGAATCCCACAAGGTGGGAAACCAAGGAGGGGGACTTAAGCTTTTCAAGCTGCTCCAGCTCTTTCCTCTTCTGAGAAATGTGCTCCACAATTGAAAAAGACTGGAATTTGGACGATGAGATTGAGGGTGAGGGAAGTGAAAGTTGACGTAGAGTACAGAGCTTCACCCTCCTTCCTCTTTACTTTCACTTTGCGTCTACTATCAGTGTGGGGGCTACTAAACAAAAGGGTTTTCTGACATTAGGCCTAGCATTACCAGGAAGAGGAGATAGCAGTAAAAAAAATACTGAGGCGAATGAAGTAACCGAAGTAGTAAAATATTGGATACTTAAAGGTTGTGACATTTGCAATATTCTCCCAGCTTCCTCACCCTTTACGGCCTCTCACCAAAAACGCCGAAACCACCAAATTAAACTTAGTGAGCCTGAACGTGAGTGAAGGGGACTCAGCCAGAGCTCAATCACCTTCTCCATTACGAACATTAAAATTAGCTCAGATTTCTCAGTAGAGATAGGAGCCCATTACTCTTCAAGTCCATCCTTTGCCCTTCCGACTGTTCCACAGTCTTCTCCATAAGAAGCCTATTTCCACCAAATTCTTCAATAAAATGATTTTCAAGGGGAGCTCGAAACCTTGACGCTAAAATTCTAGTACTACACCCTGGACTTTGCCCTTCCGACTGTTCCACAGTCTTCTCCATAAGAAGCCTATTTCCACCAAATTCTTCAATAAAATGATTTTCAAGGGGAGCTCGAAACCTTGACGCTAAAATTCCAGTACTACACCCTGGACTGCTGAAGAACAGAAAAGCTTGAGAGAGAATAGACTGTTATTAAAAGAGGGCGGAATTATTTAGAAAAGACAAATGCTTAAATGTCCTACATTCGTTTTGAAAAGCGTGGCAGAATGGGATCGGAAGAAGTTGTGGTTTTAAGAAACCCTTACTCTCTCCTTTTATTGCCTAGTACTGATGTCGCTATAGACGGTTCTGCTCCCTGAACTGAAAAATGGTGGGCAAGTAGTCGTAAAAGTAATTAATTGTCATCCTACTTTAATTATAAGGACAGTTGAGTACAGTACAGGAGGTTCCACCTTTGATTATCCCTCGGAGTGCAATAACAAGAAAAGCAGAAGCAGAGAGACATTAGCCTTTAACTCGATCAACCACCCATCACTCTGAGACGCAGGATACTTAAAAAGACCCTCTTCTGAAGAATCCGACTGACAAAATGTAAGAATTGGTTATCCATCCTAAATCTTGAAGCGTCAAAATGAAGTATAGCAGAGACCATGGAGAAAGTGATTTGGGAATGGGGATTTCTTTCCTTTGACTTTTACAATCCATTCCACTTCCATCAGTTCATATTTCAGCCTTCATATCTTTCTCCCTTTGATAAATGACGACATCAGGAAGAGCAGAAGAAATTCAAAGGGGATCCAATTGGATATTTCAGAAATTCAGAACTAAACTGTGAATAGTTGTTGTAGAGAGAGAGAGAAAGATGAAAAATCTTTGGAGTGGCTGAAACGATCCTGCTTCCCTCAACCCTGAATATTGCACTTTCCAGAACAAATATTAACTTTGAAAAAGCCTACTCCGCATCTTTCCACTCCTTTATCTAAAAGTAATTCCATCTTCAATCAGAAAGACATGACAAATAAAAGGAGACGAGTTGACTTAATTTCCTACATCCTACAATTACATGGGGAGAAAATTGAGCATTCTTTCAAGACGATGAGGGTCTTAAAATACCCTAAAAGAACTTTCTAACCTTTTGAAACGATAGTGAAAAAAAACCTGCCAAGTTTTCGAATATGGGAAATTTGTACACAAGATTCTAGACGAAAGAAATGGAAGTAAGAAGAGTTTCTTCGTCCAGCTCAAAGAATTCGATCAAACATTGTAAGCTGAGCGAAAGCGGAATTTATTTTACCTTGAGGGGTGTGGTTGGACCTTTCTCATCATTTGAACATTCTCATTTCCCAAATATCATTTAAAGATTGGATGGGCTGGAAAAGCAATCTTCTGGAGCAAGGGAGAAAAACCTTTCCTTCATTTCCTATTACACCCTCCGCCTTATCTCTCCTCTCCCTGGACTTTCCCTCGCAGTGGTGTGTTAGAGTGAAAGAGATTAAAAATATTCTACCTGAAGGCTCTACCAAGGGAATAACTCCTACTTTCATCCAAAAAATTCTCTTTTTTTATTACTATAAGAAAAGGAGAGAAATATGAAAAAGAAAAAGAAAATCTGTTCATAAGACCTAACCAAAAATAACTGAATTTAAGTGCTTAACAATGAAATGAAGGGAAAAATAGTGAGGGAAATGNGAAAAAGAAAATCTGTTCATAAGACCTAACCAAAAATAACTGAATTTAAGTGCTTAACAATGAAATGAAGGGAAAAATAGTGAGGGAAATGAATAAAATTTCAAATGCTCCTGCAACACGTCATGCATATAGAAAAGCTTCAATTTCCTCTTCTGCTTTCTCCTCCCTCTGAAATAGATTGAACAGTGAAAGTAAAAGTGGTGGTGGAAGTAATAGTCAAGTAACGACTTTGAGGAGCCGGTCCTTCTTTTTCTTCTTTCTTCTAATAAATGGGTTTTCCCTTATTTCTTCTACTACCACCTCCACCTCTATCACTTTTACTATTAAACTTGTATATTACCGTATTTCCTCCAATATAACGCGCCCACCATATAAGGGTTTTCCCATTTTTCTTTTTTTTTTGTTGAGAAAATGCGCCCTGCGAACAAGAGGTGCGCGTTATACAAATTCCTACACTTCCACTATTAAAATTCATTGTCGAAACTTAGCTCCACAATTTTACAAAACTGCAATACAAGTAATCAATATTGAGGCTGAGTTTATTTCTATAGGAGTTGCTTTCCCAGCCATCAAAATCCTCAATGAAAGGAGGTCTTTGAGCTTGTTTACGGTGGGCGTTATAGACGAGGTGCACGCTATATACATGATTCAACCGACGATCTAGCAGCTGTGCGCTATATACGTGGTGGCGATATAGAGAGCGCGTTCTGTTGAAAGAAATACGGTAGTAACTACAGACTTTCCTTTTCGAAACTCAGGAAGAAAAGAAAGTTCAGCTTTCACCTTGGTTCACTGCACCTCGCTAACTTAACTACTCTTTCCCCTAAGATCGTAAATTAAGTTTCCCTATCAAGACACACTTTGTATGCATCAGGCACTTTCCAATAATCCAATAAATTCCTGCTCTTAAATAAGTAAATCTAAAAGGTAAGAAACGGATCTTAAATTACTTGAAGATCTCATGGAGTCGCCTAAGGGAAGGTATGAGGAAGCGTCTAGGTATGCTGAAAATATTTAATGAGGAGAAATTAAAGCTTACCATCGATATTGGGCTGTGCATCTGAGGAGAGGACGAATACAAGTGAGGCGATGAGAGCTAGAAGTAGGCTGGTGACAGGCATGGACATTCTCGTATTACGTCCTCGTCTCCTTCCGTTGCGGTGGTGACATGAAGAACATGGATCTTCACTCAGGAGAACGGAGGAGTCCCTTCCTTCTAACAACATCATCTGGTTTCAATGACTATTTGATTGGGTTTTGGTTTTTCTCAGAATGACTTTGGCCAGATGTTGAAAAGGCAGAAGAAGAGTGAGGCTGGGACTCCCGAATTCTGATCCAATTGACGATGTCTTCAGTCGGTCCTTTTTTTTCCGTTTCCTTCAATTTAGTCCTCAATTTCTTGCTTTTTGCCCACCTAATGGAGAGAAATACCAACACTGTCATCGTATGAGTCCAAAAGAAACCTCTTGTCTAAATGACATTGAAATATTGAGTGCCTTGTCGGAAGATTCGAATTTCGGAATAGGAAACCTTTCAACAGCCTTCACCAGAAAACATGGATCAGTAGCAGCGTAGCAGCGAGCTTGAGATGGGAAGAAGACAACTTCCTCCTCCCTTAAATTATGAGTCTGGATCCACTTCCTTGTTTATCACCTCATTAAAACTTCTAAGGACCCCCTCACCTTATTGCCATTTTAATTATAGCAATTATATTCTTCCTGAAAAACTTTCCTAAGAATATCCAAGTCTTTTTCAGCATTTCACTTTCCTAAGGATTAAGTCATTATTTTTTTTTCTCATACTACAATGGGGCCATGTTTCCAGACTCTTGAATTCTCTACTCCCTGCTAAATAATACATCTTCATTCAGGATTCATAAATCCAGGGCAGGTCTGCCTGACCCTGGCGTGATTTCTTTTTCAGAATCCAATTTGCAGCCATAAATATGAATAATAGATGCTTTTGGAAGATGAAAAGAAAAGAAAGTAGAGGCGAGTGGATTGTTGGGTTAGCGGGGGTTAAATCAGTGAGTAAAGTGGGAACACTGAAATCCATCAGGCGTTGAGCTGAGAGAGGGAGCTGGAAGGACCCTCTTTTTTCAAAACTCAAATAAATGCACCCTAGGAAGAAGTAATTCCAGGAAAAGCGAATGTCTTTATATATCGTATTGTTTGCGGAGGAGATCTAAGATGAAAAAGTTTCCTAGCTCGCATTCATTAATTTCTACCCTCCTCACTTTCACTTCCTTCTGGAGTCAGTCGGCCTGAACGCAACAAGAAAATCTATTGTTCCTTCTTCCAGAAGTAGGAGAAAGCAGAGAAGGGGAGTTATAAAAACCAAGTTTTTAGGAAACTCTTGGACAGAGTATGGGAATCCTTGGATGGTACAATGAATCAAGGAAGAAAATCAGGAGTTGATCCAAATCGAATGAGGTCTGTATTTCTTTTCTCGAATCTTTGTTCTTTGCCCTGACTTTGGGGCCATGTTAAAAAGGAGTGAGGTTTTGCTAAAGAGGTGTACACGTAAACCGCAAACTTCATCATGAGTCACGTAAGAGAAAGGGGGGAGAGTTTGAGGACTAAACTTCCGGTAAACGCTCTCATGCACGTGTTCCCCCAGTTCATTCGCTAAACTCTGGTGATGTAAAAGTATTATTGATTTCACCAGGTATACTAATATTTCACTTTCTGAAAATGTGTCAAGAGGTCTACTCCTAATAGATTTAAGACTGTCGACATTTGCAAATCCAATGTTTTCCCTATACATGAATTCCAGATGGTTTAACATAAAAGGAGGTTTGATATACAAAAGTCGGGGGATCCTTAGGACGGAGTGCTTGACATTTCTAGGCTGGGACTTGGCATGCTGTGATCCATTAATCAAAGCCTTGATTCCAAGTCATTAATCCAAGCTATTTGATGGTTTTTATTTCCGCTTTCAGGAAAACCTAGGACTACTAACCCCACTCAAACGCATTCTGCATACTCAACTCCCTTGCATAGCAAACGTACACACATCCGAAAGGTTACCCATAATTACTTTGTGGTGGCTCACCTCGAAGTCCGTGGCCTCAGGCTTCTGCTTTCAACCTCTCTGCTCCAACTTTGTTTCTCCGCTTCTGAGCTGATCTAGAGTAAAAAAGAAATAAATAAATGTCAGAACAAAAGTTTTGGTGGGTTTTGAGCACAGTGTTGAATTTTACCAGAAAAAAAATCAGAGCTCTAATGATGCTTTTGACTAGATGGATAATGATTTTTGTTTCCTTCCAGATGCTGCTCTTGTTGTGGAAAAGTTTGAGGGGAATTCACGAGCAATTGATCATCAGATTCCAAGCCAAAAGTATCCCCATTATGATATCTGGAGTTCTTTGACGTTACTCACTCTTTTTCAAGGAGTAGGGAGCTTCATTGATTTCCAAAGATTATAGGAGCCGAACCTGTTAAAAGACAAATAAAAAATTAAGGAATTCTGAGATGACTTTTTTCTTTGAATCTAAACAGAGTGGCACCAATGTTTACACGCTTCAAATAATTAAAAGGTGGAAGAGTGCTTTCATGTTAAATAATTCGAATTTTAGGAATCACTTCAAAGCAGTATGATCATTTAAAAAATGTCTTGAAAAGCTTTTAGCTTACTTTGCTAAAGCCAGGAATTGCAAATAAGAACTCCATTACCTTCCGTTATGCTGAAAAGCGATTTTAATTATTCATTAACTAAATTGGCAAGTAGACAGAATTTCTTTGAGCAAAGTTTTCATCTGAATCTAATTAGCATTGTTTAAAAGGGAGGATGACGGAGTTTTAGAAGATTAGAAGGTTCTAACCCTATGGGAATTTCTGGTGAATGAGATTTTGCACTGAAAAATTACCTAGACTCATCTATGCATATTCAAACAGATTGCAACAATAAATTTTTTAAGAGTTCATTCATTCCCTACAGTGACTCACTTTTCTTTTGAATCAAGAGAACTAGGAAACTTGAAGTGATTTTTCTTTTCCTATTGTTATGAGAGTGATTTTTTTTTCCTCCTCTCAACTGATGAAGAAACCGGAAGTGGAGTTGGAAGCACGACAAACTATTCTAGAGGAATTCCATTAGGAAAAAGCAACAGAGGGACTTAGTAGCTCTGGCTGGATCATTTCCTTTTCGTAACAAAGTATAAGACCACCGGAGTGAGTGCTCATTCACATGAATCCCCCTATTCTTTCTATGATTTGCTAGTTGTGGATCTTTGAAAAGTTTGATAGGAGAGAGGAGTGATACGAAAACATGTTCTGGGAAGAGGAGAAGGAGCAAATCGTCCCAGTTTCCGGAGATCCGCTCGAATCTCTCTTTATCTTTCCTTCCCTCGTCCATCCGTGACTTTCTCCAAGTCATCCTCCAACGTTTTCCATTGGCTCCCACCTACTACACTCATCCTATCCAATTTAGCTCTTAAAGAACATCAAATTATTCTCAACCAAAACAAGTTTAAGAGCTCACTTTTTTTTTCTTCTTCTTCTTCTTCTTTCCCTTCAGTCTACTCCCAAACGCTTTTTCCCACAAAACTACTTTTCCTCAAGTGGCTTTTGTGAGGATGGGCTGGGCGGAAATCTCTGGGAAAGAGTATGAGTAAGTAGAGTAGTGCAATAACTTGGGGGAAGAAAGTGGATGTGTGCCAGCCGCTCGTCTTCGAATTTCTCCCATTGTCTGTGCCCTGAGTCTTTCATAATCATTTTCTGTAGAGAAGAAAATCCCATCATTCCATTTAATAATAAAAGAGAGCCAAACAATTCCAAATTATTTGTGTCATTAGAATTTTGGACTTCCTACTGAGAGATCTTCTCCTGTTTTCAAAACTTTTCTCTTTCCTTAAGAAATATTGTTTTGTCGTCTTAATTTCTCCATTTTCCATCTTCCCATCAATCTAAGGCAGTAGAGCAAGAGGGAAAGCCACAAACTTAATTATACACTACCCCCAATGTCATCATTTTGAATCTTTGAGACCAAGTTCTTTCTCAACTTCAGTTTCTACTCTCAAAAATTTAATTTGAAATTACGCCATCAAACTTGGGCTCAATTGGTTGGAGACGAAAGAAAAGCAGAACATTTTTAATCTCCTTCCTCTCCAATGAACAAAAATTTTCAAACAGCAGATCGATATCTGCCTCCTTTAAAAATTGGATCATTGTTAGGCTTTTTCACTGTGTGGAAAGAAGATCCTATTTCTTTAAAAAAAAATTCTTTGAGAGAACTAACGCTATTTCTTGTTTACTCTGGGAAGGAAAACAGTTGGAGACTCATTTAATTTCCTAAGAATTCATTATTTGTAAATCCTATGACAAATCAGAAAATTCTCTCCTGAAATCCATTGTTCTTCACGCTCCTTCAAAAGCAATCGGGAACAACAAGTTTCCTCAAACTCTGTTTGCATTTCTACCTTGTGCTCATTTTCATTTGAGATTCTGAGAGGGCTACACCACAAACGCAAACAGTATCCAAATGACTTGCTTTAGTCAACAAGAAGGACTGTTATTCGGGAAGAAGACGCCGCTCGGAATGAAAATCATTTGTCCAAGAGAAACAAGAGTCATTACACCTAGGCAAATGGGTGAGAATGGGGGGGGGGGGGGCTTTCATGAATGGCCGATCCGGAGTATGTGGTCATTCCAGCATGCCGTTTACATGTCCTGTATGACTTGTCATAAAAGCAGAAGAGGATGCATACAGATTAACCTCATCCAGTCCATGGATGACGTGGAGAGACTCCATGAGCGGATTCTCAAGAACAAATATTGGGAAAGTAATAAAGCAAAACTGTTACCAGTGGATGGATTTGTCACGTCAGGCACATTTCTCTACTTTCAAAATTTCAAATGAGGAACTGACTGTTGTAAATCTTAGAGTATAGAATTCCAAATTCCAGTATTTTAGAAAATAGTAGTGAGGATATGGGTCTTAAATTCTGAGAGTTCTACTACTCCCTTTCAATTTCGTCTCTGAGAAAGCGGGTAACGACGGGAGACGTGATAGACAAACAAGTGGATCATCTCCAGAATCCTCTGGATTCACCGACTCCACACGTACCAAGCTTTCTCCCTTCCCTTTAACTAAATTAAAAGCAATACATCAGAGAGAGATCCTCATCACATCTCCATCCTTACAGAGAATCTCTCATCTGAATTTGTAATGCTCATCAGCCGAGTTACTAATTAAGTTCAGACAACAATAAAGTTGACTCATTTAGAAGAGAGTGATTCAGGGCAGACGTGATTCTGCCACACTCTGCCCAAGAGTAGCAGCGGGATAGTGGAATTGCGTTATGCCTCGTAAATAAATAATTTCAGAAGGGATTAATTGAAAGGAGCGAGGACACAATTATGTAATTTTTTTCAATGGCTCCGGACGGAAGCAATCCTCCCTCCCGACCTCTGTCCACTTTCCCTGCCAACGCCTCCAACGAGCCACGCTCGCTCACTTTCCCACAACAGAAGATTTATTACCCTCGTTAATTGAATATCATATTCAATAGGGGAAAATTCGTAGTAATAGAAATAAATCAGGACCATTGGACAAACGCCCTTACGACATCCGAATATCTTTATCTCTGCCCGAACTAAAGTGATTTGGCGTTGAGATCTTAAAGAGGGGGGGGGGGGGGGGGTGAAAGCTAGGTATTCGCTACCCCCGTTTAATAAAATTGAATAAAATGCAAAGGCTCTATTATTATTTTCATTTGGGGCTCAACGCAAGAATCAATAGGATTAAAGCCAGGGAGTGGGACACAATAGGTCTCCACCTTCCGCGTGTGTGCTGTACGTCTACACTCTGGGCAGCTGCTAGCTGCAGATCAGCAGATCAAACTCTAGCATCCCTGAAGGGATCATTCAAAACCTTCTCCTTGTTCTAAATTTGAGGAGTGTTGAAAGAGATATAAACCATTTGTAAATGGAAACCAGGAGAAATCCACCCAGACTTAAATCTCAAAAAAAAGGTCGTCCTTCCTAACCTAATTCCTAGGGTAAATAAAGGCCCTTTTACCTGAATTTATCAGGAAAGTAGTTCAGTAAATTATCAGAAATTCGGAGGATTTAACAAAGGATTCATTTCTGTCATCATCACATCAATCGCATCCCTTTTTCACAATAGAGAAGGATAGGGGCCCTTCACCAGCGGCTCAGATAATGCGGAGAAAACCGTTGATTGCCCATCAATGAAAGACAGCCGGACCGGACAGGGGAGTATGCTCTACGACCTGACAAAGCCATTTCATCTGTGAAATAATAAGGGAGGGGGTGGAGGTGAATGTAGAGCTGAGGCGTCGCGGGTTCGTTTAGATTTTTGGATGAGCGAGCAAAGTACTCCCCTGATCCTCCGTAATTTAGACATTAGCAGAGTTATTAGAGTACAATAAGTTGGGACTCTTCCTATGCTTCAATGCAATCCACCGCGTCCCTCAAAACGCATATTCTCTAAGGGCTCACTAGGGTTCCTCCAGTCGCGATGTCTCTC